>JAYMSV010000102.1:0-22338 GCA_036897745.1 Erodium moschatum
CATTAAGGAGTTTGTGCCCCAGTGGGGGGGATCGCTGGTACTACCGCCTCACTAGACGTATGGTGGCAGTGGTTCCACCAAGTACCGAAACAATATTGTTTTACTACCTCGAGAGCCAGCACTCTCACGTTCTTGGAGCCCTTTACTACTAATCAAGGGAGGACGATGCAAGATGGATCCTCGAAGGAGTACTTAGTCCGCCTCAATGCCAACTTTTTGGAAATGGTCCGCTTTGTCCTAGCTCACCGTTTGGAGTAGCTATACCGGTGTCTTCGGCCGCTATCACAATATCGCTCTCCCGACATCCACCTGAAATATTTCGGTATATGAGCATTTTTTAATCCTTTTGTTATTGCTTTTAGTCCCACAATGTTTGGACTGTTCAACTCATTTATCTATTATATTACTCTCTGCTTATCCCGTTTTGGGTCCAGATTTTATTTTCGATTAGTGTAATAATTACAGTTCAAAAAAAATACTTTTGCAAGAAAAAAAATTATAGTACTTAGTTTATCACAAGTTTTTACTATCATCCTTAAAATTTATACAATCAACCTGGCTGGAATTTTTATATGATTCTTCATGTATGTTTCTTGTCAGGGATTGGGCTGTAATTGGGCCTCATATCTGGGGCTTGATCAAATTAAGTGGGCTGGTTCAAATTAAGTGGGCTGGTCCAGAATTGCTAATGACTAATCATGGGCTGTACGTATCAGTGATTTCATTGATATGCTGATTTTGAAAGAAATCATGTAATCTGGATTGTTTGTGAATTTAAGTTTGTTGTCTTGTCCATAACGAGAGACCATTAATGGTTTTTGGTATATATACGTTTGGATTTGTATGAAATGTAACCATTGACATTGTCATGTGTTTTAAAAGTTAGAGAAACCATTTTTAAAAAAATGTCGATTTTTTTATAAATAAATTATCGAATTGTTCAGGTATTAGGTTGAAAATATGTGAATCAAACTATAAATTAAAAGTATAAGTTTTGTGTCACGTATAAGTTTTTACTATTAAAATTAATAGTAAAAAAAGTAACAGACAAAGATTTCTTTGTAAATTATTTGATGCTTGCATTAATCTATATCTTAATTCCCATTGTGACCCCATGACTAGAACTTATCATCGTCCTTGTTTTGATTTTATCAAAATTCGTTTAATCGAGTAATTTTGTTAACGCTTCTCCTAAAAAGAGCATGAATTTCGATATTTGTTCATAAGGTATCAAAATTTTAAATTAGTCACATTAGCTAAATAAACATAAACCGTACCGTATCAATGATTCACATCTCCTACATAAAAGAAAACTTCCCGTGACTTGAATAGTTAGTACATATTCCATGGTGTTTATTAATTCTATCTTAAGCAAGTTAAGTGGGCCTTGACCAAATTTGGCAACCCTTCAATCACGTGCTGTACACATCAATGATTTCACTGACACGTGACGGTAAGAGAAGTCATGTAAGTTTGGAGATCGTGAATGATTATGAAGAGAAGCATGAACTTTGAGGTTTCATGGATTGCATATGATACCAAAACTATTTTCATGTCCATAACATGAAACCCTAGTGGTTTTCAATGTATAAAACTAGCTTGAATTTGTATATAATGTAATGTAACCTCTGACCATTAAACATTGTTCTATTGTAAAAGAAATGCTGGGTATCTATGTCGTCTTACTTGGATTTTGCACGATGAGTTTGAGATATTGGAGTATATTAAATTATCAAATGTTTGGTTCTACAATGTTCTGAGCTGGTGTCATGCGGGACATGTGATCAAATTCTACATGAAAAACAGGTACAACCAATTAGACGTTCATAGTTAATCCGTAAACTAATACAAGAATCGATGATCTCTTCCATACGATCAACCAATCTTCCGCCCGCGACATCCTTACCTTAAGATACTTGTGGTAATACTATATTTCTTAAATAACGTTTTTTTTACGGAAGATACTGGATTTTATTATTTCATAGGAGATAAACACGTAAATGGAAGAACTACAGAACGAGCATGGACATTTCTCGTAGACAATTTCAACTCTATTATTATACTACTATAACCGAAAAACAAACTTTGTTTTGATAATTGTGGTTACACCAAGATAAAAAAAATTAGTATCCCTTGGGTAACCAATTGTGGCTCGACCTGGTACATACTAATTTGCTTGGCTACCACTTGATCCTATGAGAGGGACATGTTGCCCTTTGTGATGGGTACGATATCAGGGATCTCATCAATTGCTGATGAAGGATAATCAACTTTTCTCCTCCTCGACGTCCCATATCCTTGCAGATTGGACATGGCAAGACTGCTAACAGATCTCTCATGATTGTGTGGGTCAACAAACGCAGCTGATACCGAACCCTAATCGCCCTATGCGATGAGAACTCGTGGTCCAGCTATGGCGCCCATCGTACACTCGTCCATGTCCGCAGCCATGACGGCGTAGAAAGCTAGCACGAGAAATAGAAGAATCATCGCAACATGTAGGTACGAATCGCCTCCAAAGATACTCTGTCTTTCAGGCACATGGACGCTAGATAAAGCACGGAATGAAAAACCATGAAAATTTTAAAGAGCAAGACTACGAAACATATGAATATCTCATAAAACGACATGAACTTATGTGACGACTATAATCGAGAGAGCACTCAACCCTCCCCTCAAAACAACTTCAGAATACGAGAAAAGGTACTTCAATGACTCTTCTTTCTTAAATAACTTTGAAAGAAGTAGAGAACATTAAACTGTTTATAGTTTTGGCATATTCCATTTATAATGGCAAAAAGGCTCATTTATGGGCTTCATTTGTGGCAGTTGTATCCAACAATTGGATCAGTGCTTTCTTGGACCACCTAATTTATGTTCCTAAATCATTAAATTTGTCCAAATTTTATACAAAAAAATATATTTAATCCCATATTTTTTTTGTAGTGTCCCCTGCTAAAAAAATAAATTTCATAATCATTTAATCGAGATATCAAGTTTTCAAATGAACCTGATCTTAACAAAGTATGATTTGTATATCGTTTTACCTATGAAGTATCACACTACGGATCCTCAACTCTTATTTTTTGAAACGGGCAACAAAGATATGCATTAAAGTCAATCTTTAGTTACAGGGGTAGGGTCATAGGCCATAGACCCAGAATATGTCCCCCGGTGCCTGTCGTGGGAAGAACGGGTCCAGAATATATTCGACGAAACAGAAAAGATACACAAACTATCTTTTTAATAATCGACGCGACTATGAAAACTAAATGCACTTAGATAGCCTCAACCTTTAACAGTTGGGAATGAAAAGAGTAGAATAACCACATACTGTGATTTTTACCGTTTTAAAATTTCACATTTATGATCATATTTCGGATCGATGAATTTATACCATTGTTTCGAACATCAGCACTATATCACCCGACATTAATATTTTGGCTTCAGTTCGATAAAACTCGACACCAATACCCTATTTCCGGTTCAATTTAAACACTCTCTCCTAAATTATATACCAGCTCAATTCGTGATTTTATTTTTTAAATTATAAATTTTTAACTCATTTAAATATTTACCATTGGCTCTATAGACTCTAGAGTGATGAACCGTCCGGTCCGGTTCGTGTCAGTAAAGCGACAACACATCACCACAACACACGTCATCAAAACAAGGCCTCAACATCGGAATCGACGCTTCTCAGTCTCACTCTCAACCAATCATTCTCTTTCTCTTATTTTATTTGTTTTTTACGAAAATACCCTAAATCAGCTCTTTTCACTAATCCCTATGGAAAGCACGCACACGTGTCAGTCTCATCCTAATCTCGTCATCGATACTCAGATTATTTTATTTTGCAGATCGGCCCCTCACAAACTTACACATTCGCACGTCAACCCCTCTTCTCGAGGTTCTGTTTCTCTGTGACGTGGCAGCCTTTTCGTTTTTTTATATATTTATTTTTCTCAAATTTGTCTACTTCGTCCTCGTGCTTTTGGTTTATTGCTAAATTGTCTCTTATCCGAAAATTAATAAAATCGTTTTAATCGTTTTGTTCTGGGGGTTGTTGGGAATGATTATTGTTTATTTAATTAATTTGCTTGTAAGCTAAACAATCTGTTTGGTAGATTTATTTTTTGTTTATTTTTGTTAATTAGTCAGTTGGGATTAACAGAAAATACCAACTATCAATCATCAAAATGCCTTATTGATATAAGTTTAATATCATTTGGTTGGAACTAAACATCAGAACTACTAATTCGTATTTATAGCATTCTTTTTGGAAGTTCTTTGAATCAGCACTAAACATTAAAACAACTCTAACAAACGAAAAAAATAATATGATTTTAGATTAAGCAATTTCGTGAATAATCTAGGTTTACGACATCTAATTATATGCATCTAAAAATACTTATTTTTAAAGGTAATCTAGAAATATCGACAATAATGGTAATTAAGGTCGTTTAATTTCATCGTTAGAGTTCAAATAAATATTCATCGTTCTTAATAAGTCTTGACATTCGCGCTACTAAATAAGTATTTACATTTACCGCGAAGAAAGTAAATTGTATATGGATGAATATAAATATCTTTGTATGAGTTAGTTTTTGTGGATGATTGAAAAAAAAAAAATAATAATAATAAAAAGAATACTTTTGGGTATTATTTTTCTTGTAACTTGAAACCTTTTATTTTATAATTATAAAATAATATTCTGAACTTTTATTTTTATTATATTCTATACAATTTTGTTTCGGAATGACAATTTTATCATTAGAAATTTAAACTTTTAAGAATGTTTGAGAAAAAAAAATCAAATTTTCATCCCTTCAAGTTTTTACTTTTTGTATCCTATAACCAATAGAATCTATTTACAAAATATTGGAACTCAATGTAATGTTAGATGTATACAATTTTAAACTTCTTGTAGTGGTTAAAAAAAAAAGAAATGTGAAAATTTTGGATGTTTTATATTTTATTTATTTATTTGTAATTCAAATTGTAAGGATAAAATAACCACTTTAATGCAGATTACAACAAAAATACAATCTTAGGACAGTTTTTTAAATAATTATAAAATATACTACAAGTTAAAAAAAATACCTCAAGAGATACTTTTACACACATCCCTGATTTTTATTCATAGAAACGAGAGTATGTGGTGAATGACAGGAAAACCGAACACTAACTCTATAAGTTTTACAAAACAAATTGGGATAATTGAAACCCAACCTTGTACTATGCCTCATTTCTGCGTTATAATTTTCGATCTTTCATTCTACTGTGTAACTGTAACATTTCAAAAAAGTTTAGAAACCACGTAAAGGTAAAGGTTAACTACAATCGACCTTTCGTTGCATAAACTATCAAAAACTTATGCATTCACAATTGCATTTTAGAGATTGAGACACTCAAACAAATGCATCCGTGTAGTCAGACAGTTAAGAAGCGAAACGAAAGGATGAACACAATTAGAACGCAAAAATAAAATACAATGCATGGTTTATTTCATGATTATCCCAACCAAAATTCAAGTCAAACAAGTATTTTTAATTAGAAGAAATAATTTAAATTAAACGAACTATGTTTAAATTTAGATCAGACATTTGACCCGACTTTGTTTCTACTTAATTTTATTTTGGCATTTGAAAGAGAGTGCTTTCTTCTTTCACCATAAATGTTTGTACTTTCCACCTGAGAAAAATGGACAGCAACAGAAAATGGAATGCAAAGAACTGAAAACTAATCCAGCTCCTTGTATCTATCTCTAGAACTCAGAACCCAAGTATACAACATATGATTCAGACACATGTCTTCTCAAAACCCTAATACATAGTACAAGATGAAGACCTCGTATGGGTCCACCTCAATGCCTATTTCGTGACACTACAAATCATGCAACCCCATGCATTATCAAATGCCATATCATATCATATCATCACCCCAAAAAAATACATTTCATCATTGGATCGATTTCTCGATACTATTTCCATAATAATTGAGTTTCTTTTGTCAATAATAAAGTGATGAAATTAACTTTTAACATACTCATTTATCAAAGTAAGCTTCAAAACTGGTGATGTATATTATTATTAGAACATCCACAACGCTCTCAGTCAGCGCTGGTGATGAGGTGATGATACGGAGAATAATTTTTTTGTGATAAGTCAACACAAATAGTGCTAGGTGGTAAGTGGTGGTGATAAGTGTCTTATTCTTCACATTTTTACTCCCAGTCGGCGTTGAGCCCACCGCTGGCCCTCCCAGCCAGCAGCTCCCAGCCTGCTCCCTACCGACGCATCCATCTCGCCAACACCTCCCAAACTCAGCGATGGGGATGCTCTTAGATAATTAATAGTAAATCTTTATTGACACATTCATTGTCAGGGACGGAACCAAAAACATATGAGAATTTGATCAAATGGTTTAAAACCCTTGAATATTTTAAAGGAAACATTTGAATCACCACTAAAACACCCTTAGTTTTTTTTTTTTTTTTTAACATGGGGACTTTATTTCGACTTTCTGTAAAAGCTCAAAAATCAGTGGCTACCCCCGAATTTTTTTTCTTCTGATTTTGTCCCTGTTCATGGTGATGCAGTCTGATTATTGTATTTATAAGTGACACTTTATTAAGACAATAATTTCAACAATGTCATTCACATGTGTCTATACATTATCTTTTTTCAAATTATCTCTTATGTGGGTTATGTACGTTGGGATACATGACGACCCAATTCGATCAAATCAGCTCAGATATGGTGTAAATCTTCATCAAAACATTTCACTTAAATTGGACCAGCCTCCACAAGGATCAACTTTATCAGTTATAGTACTACCCTAATATTCTAAGCAACCTGTTATTTTTATTTTTATTTAACGTAAAACTACAGTCTTAAGACCCATATAAATCAGTCGGCCGATAATCAATTCGATACGTTTTATTAAAAAAAAATCGTTTTTTCCTTACCCTTGAGGTCCTTTCGGTGATGGGCCATATGGGTATGGAGAAAACGACCCTTGGTTTTAAGACCATATTGAAATAGTCCAAGATTCTCAACAAAATTGAAATGACAAGAGAGAGCTTGTTTGGAGCTTTTCCATGGAAAGCCAAGCACTTGGTGCCCTATCGTTTGGGCATGTGATATCAATTTGGGAAGTCTTCTATTCCGATAAGGTAGAGAGAGCATATGTGATATTAATTATACAAAAAAGTATTTTCATTTTATGTGCTAAACATATTAATTTACACTTTATATCATCTCCTTTTGTTTTGGCAAGTTGCACTAATTTAAATATATTTATTTTTTCACGAAACCGTGAAGGAATAAACTAAGTATAACAAAAAGACAGAAAGAAAATAATCACAATTCCAAAACAAGCCGTCTAGTATGGGTTTATGCTTTATAATTATACCCATGTTTTATATAAAATTATTTAAAATTTGTAGTTTTCAGACCACTCAATACTTCTCCTTTCTTCCTCTTGATTCTATGATGTGAAATATATAAATTAATTATAAACATAGATATGTAATCAGAGGTATTCGATCTTTTAATTTATCGTCATTTCTCGATGACAATAAGAAAATTTCATGTCAATCGGTTATATCCACAATGACTTTATCTTCTTAAAAATAAATTAAAAAAAAAATCTTGAATTTTCTTCTCATTCATTCTACACCAAAAAATAAAACAAATGTGAATTATCTGGATTTTATGTTCTAAACTAGTGATTTTGTAAATGTCATTCGGCAGAAATTTACCTAAAATATAACAAAAAAGACAAAGTTCATAATATGTTTGGTAATTCTCAGAGAAGATTACGACCGATTTGATAGTTTCAACTTCAAAATTTGTTTTTATTTTATGTATCAAGGATAAAATGATTAAAATATCAATATCAATAATCTATGCTTTCGTCTTAAAATCGATCATAAATTTGCACCCAGACCATAACCTGAAAACCATCTAACTTATCCGTTCGTCTGAATACCAATAATTATTCGATCATCTTGAAACCGACAAAATATTTAAATTCAGACTATAACATAAAGACCGTTTAACTCAGACGAAAATTTATAGAGAAAAGAAAAGGGAAAAATCAATGTGACACATAAGAATCTTAGATAGTCCCACCAGCGGCATGGCATGAAGATAAAAATGTGATTGAGGTGATGCCTTATACTTCCAATGTGACAATCTAAAAAGATGATATAAACTTAACAGTGAAAAGGAGGAGGAATATATAATGAAAGTACGTAAAAGTTAACATGTACTACTTCATTTCCATATCTACATCATCATTTCCCATACTCTCTTTTTCTTTTTACCTTTTCTTTTCTTTTCTTGTTTTGCATAAATAATTTATGTTTTTATTTTTTAGTTATTTGAATTATTATAATAGATTTTTATCTGTAAAATAAAAAATATTTAGAGGGACGGGCGACTCGACCTGTCAACTTTATTGATATAGAGAAGACAGTCGATATTCATGTCGCGACAGTTCATTAAATGTATTTGTACAATGAGTTCTGCGCACATAGATGTAGGAGTGGACACAAAATCGAAAACGTGAAAATACGGATGATCAAATCGAGCCGAATGATGTAGTTTCAGTGCCGAAATCGACCGGTTAAAATTCAGTGTCGAAATCGGTGAACCGGACCTTGTCGATGTGGTGTCCGATTTTCGAAACCGAAAACCTGAAATGCCAACCCCTGGGTTTGCATCATGAGCTTTGAGTCGTGCCCTTTAATCACAGCTTTGAGTCGTGCCCTTTAATCACATATGTCTGGGTGAGGGACAGAAGACCCTCGAGTTCTTGGTACAAATGAGGATTTCCGAATTCCAAGGTGAGGACAGACTCCATTTCAAGGCGAGATGGTGGTTATGGCGAAAACTTTGATAACCAATCTTGTCATCGATCTGCTTCCTCTCCACTGATCTGCTCTCTATACTGTTCGTCGCTTCTCCATCGAGTTGCAAGTTTCATCCATGTCTTCTACGTCGGTTAATATCGAAATTTTGATACATAAATTTTCCAGCCAAAAAGGCTCACTTGCACTTAGGACATCTCTACATTTGGATACCTCTCTCACATGCATTAAGGCAACTTCACCATAGACTTGACCTACAAACTTTGTTCTAGTAACTTAGGGATTCAAAATGGTGAATTTTTGTAGTATGAACCAATGAGGACTATAATAAAGGAGTAGTTTACCTAAAAAAAGAGACTAAGAAAAGCACATCCCTTCTAGGCTCCTTTTCTTCAAAAAAAAAAAAAAGAAGAAAAAGACCTACCAGTACCACATAATTTCAATTTCTGCTTACATAATTTTCAAAATATTTGCTATACAAAACACAATACAAAAAAAAAATCATCACAAAACAGAAAACTCAAAACTCCCTTTCTGCCATAAGGAAGAAATAGTCATAACAAAAAGACAAATACAATGATATATTGTCACCTAGTGGTGCCCCTCTTATTTTAAAAAGTAAACCAAACAAACAATAAATATATTACAAAAATAATATTATAATTTGAACACACCAGCTCCAAATTTAAAAACATTGAGAAGAAGAAAAAAAAATATAATATGGGTTATATGATATATATGGTGGATATTGCTGCAAAAACCATAGCACCTTCCATGCCTGCCCTTGAAGATGAGAGAGAGAGAGAGAGAAAGGAAGGTTTTTTTTAGAGAGAGAAGCTATGGTGTACCAACTGGTTGTTAGAGATTGAGCTCCTTAACCAAACATATCAATCCATCTACACAACCACACCAGCAAAGAGATTAGCAGAGCAAGCAAAGAAAGAAGAAGCAATAAGCAAGTCAAGCACCAACCTTTCTAGCAACTGGGTTTCACCAAATTCAAGCAATAACCCAGATTTCAGAGCCGGAGCAGCTATTTTAAGAAGCTATCTGGAGATAGAAACAGTGAAAAAGTTGTCATTTTTACTTTACTTTTCTCTGCTTTTTTCTTTCTCAGGAACCAAACAGTCACGGTTTTCTCTTGATGGGTGTTGTGTGGGCGTGTGAGGTCTCACGTGGGCTTTGATTGATTGTGGTTTATGATTGCAAAAGTGAGGAGATTTATTGCTCTATATGTTATTATTACTTGCTTTTGTGAAAGAGGGGAAAAAAAATTGAGAATTGAAAATCAGGTTCTTTGTTGCTGTGGGTTTGTGTGGAAAGTGATGAGGTGTGTTGGGTTCTCGGGATCGGAATCGGAGAAGTGTTTGGCTCCGGGAAGAGGATCTGGTGGTGTGTTCGAGCTATTGTGTTCCCCAAAACCCCCACAACAGTTACAGGTTTCCAGGTAGTTTTTTTTTAATTGATTATCTTCTCTGCTTCATTATCTGCTTTTTGAATTGATTAGATAATAGATAGATAGATACATCCATGGAATTTTCTTTTCTTTTCTTTTCTTTTCCTGTCTCTCTCTGTCACTGGACCAGGATTGCTTGATGGTGAATGATGATGAAGAACATGAACTGTACTGTAAATTCTGGTTTTGTGTATTTTTTTTACCAAGAACATTAATTGGGGTTATTAATTGATTGTTGAATTGTCTCATTTTTTTTTGCCTCCCCTACCTTTAGTTCTTGTGTTTCATTTATGGGTCTGAAGAAAAATTTAATTTTTTTATGTGGGTAGTTAGTAATATGAACTTTGTGATGTTCTTTGTTTGAATTTGATGAAGAAATTGGATTAGTAGAGTTATGTATAAAATTGACTTTTGTCTCTACCTTTGAGTCTTTGAAGTCTGTTCTTAGAACTCTTAAGAGTTTGAGGTAGTGGTTGAAGGAAAAATAGAGATGAGGGTATAATCATCTTGTGATCAACACACCTATGAGAGTATCTCTAATGGTCTTGCACAATTCGCCCGACGAATTTTGTGATGAGTAGCAACATGTCGTGTAATAATTGGCTCAAGAGGGGCGAATTCACGGTACTAGTCCGAATTGGCCTTCCTTTTCGTCCCTCACTGTAGATGCTCTTAGCCCATATTTTTAGGTGAATCGGGTTTTAACATGAACTATCTATTCTTCTTTGTCCTTGATATGTCACACTTTCCAAATTGTGAACATGTTGATGAGATGGACTGAAGCTGATCTCTCTGACCATTTTCAGTTTTTGATGTTTGCTCTAATTCAGCTAGATAAAGAAGGCACAACAGTTCTTGAGTTTGAGCAAGTCATGGCAACGTACTACACTAATCCGAACAATCAAAGAGATTCCACAGTCACACCAATGTTCTATGCTCGAGAAAACATGCCCGGTTCATACCCCGAAACTCCCAACAGCATGATGATGTACATGAACTCGGGCTCTTTCCCGGATCCTCAGCAGCAGCCAAACAACAGCGAAGTCCTAGCAATGGAGGGTCAAGATCATGCCCCGCCTCAGCAAGAAATCTTATCGATCCTTGGAGGGTCAAGAATCGGAGAGCACGAGTACAACAACGCTTGGAGGGATGGGAGGAACGAGATGTTGCTCATGCAGTCTGTTGGTGCTTCCACAGGCATGCTCGAAGGCCAAGGGACTTTACAGGGTCAAGGGTTGTCCCTCAGCCTCAGCACTCGGATCCCGAGTGGGATTCAGATTCCTTTTCCATACCGAAGTCATAATCAAGATTTTGGTTCACTCTTGAGTCCCAATGCATCGATTTCTGGAGGTAATCAGGATATGCAGAAGGGGGATTTGTCTCCGTATACAATGCCTGGTGCTGCAAGAAACATCCCGGGTTCTAAGTATCTGAAAGCAGCTCAAGAACTGCTTGATGAAGTTGTTAATGTGAGGAAAGCTCTGAAACAAAGTGATGCTGAGAAGAACAAGAACGAGGAGTTGGAGAAGAGTTCTAAAGAGGGCGATGGAGGGTCGAAGAACGAGGGTTTGAATCCTCAAGAGTCAACTAGTAGCACGAGCGAGCTCTCCCACGCTGAAAGGCAAGATTTGCAGAACAAATTGACTAAGCTCTTGTCCATGTTGGATGAGGTAAGATCGATGAATTCTAGTTATCTAGATTGCAAAAAAACATTATGTATTATTGTCTTTTTTGCAGATTAGTACCCTTATCTTCAAATCGTCACAGTTGCAGCTTTGAACTTGTACTTTTTTTAACTTTAATTTATTCCGAAAGTGACAATTTTGCCCTTGAAAGTGTAGTGGTGTGCGTTTGACTAGTCAATTTCCTATTGATTACTTTTATATCATAATGAAAATCATTGGTTATCAAACTTCACTATCATAATCGATTTTTTTTCATTCTATTAACCAATTTTAAATCAATTATTGAATATAATACAATATTTTGTGTATTTTTAAAAATTCATATTCCATGAAAAAATTCGATTATGTTCACTAATTGATTCTTTACCGAATCAAATCAAAACAATTTGATTGATTCGATTGGGTTAGTAGGATGATAAAAATTCAAATGTGATAGTAAAATCTGGAAATAAAAAAATTGATTATGTGTTCTTTTAACGTTCTAATTTAAAATTTCAAAGGCAAAATTGTCATTTTTTTAGTAAATCCACACAAAGTGCAACGAAATACAAGTTCAGGGACACAACCTGCTGCAGCAATTTGAAGATAAGGGTATCAAGTTGCAAAGTAAATAGTAGTGTACTTTTTCGCAATCATCCCGTGAAAAAATATGCAATCATGATGCAACTTACATGAAATTTGTTACAGGTTGATAGAAGATACAAGCAATACTATCACCAGATGCAGATCGTAGTTTCATCATTTGACGCCATGGCGGGCTGGGGAGCAGCCAAGCCATACACCGCATTGGCGCTCCAAACCATTTCACGCCACTTTCGTTGCTTGCGTGATGCTATCACCGGCCAGATCCGGGCGGCGCGTAAGAACCTTGGGGAGCAAGATACTTCGGGAAACGGTAAAGGAGTTGGGATAAGTCGCCTCCGGTTTGTGGACCAACAGCTCAGGCAACAGAGAGCTCTTCAGCAGCTTGGGATGATGCAGCAGCACGCTTGGCGACCCCAGAGGGGGCTCCCTGAGAGCTCTGTTTCGATACTTCGTGCTTGGCTCTTCGAGCATTTTCTTCACCCGTAAGATTACTTTACTCGTTCTTGTTGTATGTCTGTCATGTTGCTTTTATGTCTTGTGATTGATTGTTTCGATGTTTGACTCAGGTATCCCAAGGATTCGGATAAAATCATGTTAGCAAGGCAGACGGGGTTGACCAGAAGTCAGGTAAACATGCAAGATCATAAGTTACATTTTTTGTCAAGGGTAACTGTAGTTCACTAGCTCTGTAGTTTAAGCAATTTTCCGACCACTGCCTTGTACTCTAAAGCGTATCAGTTAACCCGAGCATCTTTGCTTTCTTTCGTATATCATAATTTGTGGTTTAATGACGAAATTGCCCCTTATATATAAAAAAATAAAATTACAAGGTATTTTCGTCATTAAACCTCACATTAGGATTCATTGAAACAGAAATAAAGTTGATCGGGTGAACTAATATGATTTAAAGTGCAAGATGGTGAGTTGAAAATCACTCAACCTGAAGAAAGAAAAAGATTTTTTTTATTTATAAAAATACAAAATTTAAATTACAAAGACTATAGCGTTCCTTTTGTGTTAGTCAATTTTATTTTTCATATATAGGGTGCACTTTCGTCGTTAAACCTCAAATTAGTGTAAACCGAGTCAATCGGATGGATCGATATGATTTAAAGTACATAATAGTGAACTGAAAATCGCTCAAACATCAGGGTAGTCAACCGTAATCACCCCTTGTAGTTATAACATTCCGTTCTTGTGACTCAGGTCTCGAACTGGTTCATCAATGCCCGAGTGCGCCTCTGGAAGCCCATGGTCGAAGAAATGTACAAAGAAGAGGCCGGAGATGCAGAAATGGAGTCCAATTCTTCATCAGACAACGCAGGCAAAGGAACAAGAGCCGACACAGTGACCTCCGAGGGCAGAGGCGAAGACAATCACCAAAGCTTAACCGGGCCCGAGATCGAAATGGCAGGCTCCACCAGTTTCCACAACAGGCCCGGTCAAGACGCCGAACCCGAGTACGGCCTGCTGAGGCCCAGGGCCGAGGAGAGGCCCAATATGGACGACTGTAATCTCTTCCCGGAGCACTCTATGGTTCACTCAGCATACCAGATGCCGGAGATGGGAGGTGGAGTGTCACTCACGTTAGGGCTTCAACACTGCGACGGAGCTAACCTCCCTCCGGCGATGACTCATCATGGTTTCGTCCCCATGAGGGGCGATGACGTGTACAACACGGGGGCGCCGGAGGCCTCGGATTTCGAGTGCATTGACGGTGGGAATAGGCAGCATAGGTTTAGCTCGTCTCAGATGTTGCATGATTTTGTGGCATGAAAATGTTTGGGTTGGTTTTGAGTGTTCCTGCAAATGGGTTTTGTGAACAATTATATTCTTCTTCCAAATATGTAAACATATATACAGTGATGATTGGTTGTAATATAAGAAAGTGATTGGAAGGTTAGTATATTTGTAAAGATACATACTTTTTTGTCCAATATATTGAAATGAGGTTGTGAAAATGGGTTTGTGTTAGCTATATTCATCATCATAGCGACCTCTTCGATGTCCAGCGGCTCGAGTCAGTAAACGAGTGCTCATCGATTACTGTTGCAGCAACTCGTCGGCCGCCAACACCTTTGAATCGACGAGTCCAAACCACAGTCGTGGTCAGGAACAGGAGAAGACCCGACGGAAAAAAGAAAGGCTGGGGAGGGAGAGGAAAACCAAACAAGGGCAAGGAAGGGGTGAAAAGCTTACCGACCTTAGGAGCCATAGATCTGACCCAAGCTGTAGATTTACGGGCGGAGCAACCAAGGAAGAGAACCCGAGCTTTACAGCAGCGAAAACCACACAAACCACGACGATCCACAACAGGGAAGTGCGTCCCATGACCGGAGACGGAAGAATCGCCTAAATCTGAAAAGCAATGGTCCACGACAACTACATCGAAGGAGCGATACCACTATCGCGCGAACAAACCAGATCCGCGACTATCCCGACCAGAGGCGAAGAGAAAAGTCGTCCCACTACCAGATCTGGGTAGTCCCGAGACAAACACAAACAAGAGCGCCGAGGGCTTTAAACGCAAGAGAGGGGATGAGAGAAAAGGGGGGGGGGGCGGGGTGGTGAGGAAGGGGGGGAGGAGGAGAGAGGGGAGGGGGGGGGGGGGGGGGGAGAGAGTGAAGGAAAGTCTCCGCCAACGACCTCCAAGGAAGAGGAGGAGATCGCCGACGGAGGAGGACGGTTCGAGTGGTGACGGTGAGAGATAAGTAGATTTAGGGTTTCTAGAGAGAGGGCAGAAGCTATCTCTATAACATATTGATTTTTCTCGGCATTGACAACTAAACCGGATCACATTTCTCTCACGATGTACATGTAGGGGGGAGGGGGGAGGAGCAGGAGAGAATGGAGGAAGGTCTCCGCCAACGACCTCCAAGAAAGGAGAGGAGATTGTCGACGGGGGAGGAGGATTCGGGTGGCGACGGTGAGAGCTGGGTATATTTAGGGTTTTTAGAGAGAGGACACGAGTTCTCTCTCTAAAACGTATTGATTTTTTTCAACATTGACAACTAAACCGAATCACATTTCTCTCACTACATACATGTCCTGAGAGGGATATTTCTAACTCTTATACAAAACTTGCTCATCGAATTTCGAACAGCGTGGAACGACTCATTCGTTTTTAATAAATGATCCATAAGTCACAAGTTCTTGTGCACGCCGAACATGTTCTCAAGTTATTGATGAGCACTAAACCAACACAGATAAGTACAGAGAGGCCTAAGATTTTTGGATGGATGAAATCCAGTAAAGATACGACTAATCATTTTATAGATTATATTATTAATAATCTGATCTGACCTCTTCGTTGAAAGTATGATCTTGTAATAGCATCACCTACCACTCACTAAATCAATTGACTAACTAATCAAACTCAAGGTCTATATCTCCAGATCATGACAACCCGTGCACAAAGGAAAAGACCCAAATGAATTCAACTTGATTTCTATGTATTAAAACATTAAAATTTCATATAGCTAAGGTTGGAAATATGATCATATTGATTTCTAGGCCGGGACTAAGTAATATTGGATTGCTCACTTCCCCTGACCTTAAAGAAAGTAGATAAAAGTTGGAACTTAAAATCAAATTGTAAAGAACTGATCAAGATGGTGTTTAAACACTACTTAATCCCATGAAGATGACTCTTTTTTACCGTGAAGAGCACGATGGAACTTGAACTTGACAGTAAGTAGGGGAGGATAGATATGATTAAGAGATCTCTCCCGATAAAAATCCATGAATCCTTGAGCACTCATCATTCCATCTGACCAGACTGTTTCCCAGCCCTCGCCTGATCTTCATGTGGTTCCCCTGCAGACTCTCTTTACTTGCCCATCTCCTCGATGAGGTAGTCCATGAAACGTGCCTAGACCCGGTCTGTGAACTAGACCCCTCTCCCTGAGGAAGATTAACCGACCCCATCCCGCCTCAACCCCTCCCAATTTAGAGTTAGATACGGTGTTCGGGATTAATATTGGACCTCTTCTCCAATGTGGGGGACCCTTAGGTAAAGTGTTTGGGGTCAGTTGAGAAAAACCCGGTGGACACACCGGAGATGGCAGGGCCTCCATACTCCAATCCGTAGCAAATTCTGCCCCAATTTGTCCGGCTTGATCTCCAAGAGGGATTTATCAAGGCTCCAAGAGGGATTTGTCCGGCTTGATCTCCATATGGAACATGGACACACTCACCAAAGGCTCCAACGAAGATCTCTCCTGCTACCCGTGTCCGAAAGAAAGGTGGGAGACCCTTAGCTTGCACCCACAGTTGAATTCGATCCAAGCGGGGAAGTTCCATTCCCTTCGGGTCAATGATGCCCCCAAGAATTACGGGTACCCAGCGAAACACCATGGTTTATCCCGGCGAACCCAGTCCTTTGCTTCTTGTGATATAAAGTAGAAAGCAAAAATCCCAGGGTCGAGATCTTTGACCACGAGTCCCGAGGCCGATCGTACCCAAGCCTTCGAGATTACTTTCAGCATGAAATCTTCGGCGGGCAAGTATAGTTAGGTTCACTGGGTAAACGGGGCGTCGATGACAGCGTCCTCGTCCTCCGTAATGGAGCAAGCCGAGAAGCCCTCTTGAAGAGACGCCATCGACGGTGGGACAACAACCAGAGGCGGAGTGACGGGGCTAGATGGAGTCATGGGGTTAGGGCTTGGACGGAGGGCACTAAGGCTCGGGTCAGGGTCGTCGTCCAAAGATGGGATTGCCAAAGCTAAGAGTTCAGGACCACCCCCAGTTGGACCCATCATATGAGGTTTTGACGGTGCCAGGATGACCGTCGCAGCAGGAGTCGCTCCTTTCGTTTTACGCCCCCGCTTAGTTTTGACCTTCATGGGCGACAGCCGGATTCGTCCTGAGGACAAAGCCGCAACAATATATTCCACCCTGGGCGGTGGCTCCATAGCAGGCTTCATGAGAAGGAGGGTGTTGGCTAGTGGCGTTGGAGCAGGAGGGGATGGGACAAACAATTTGGAGCCCGTTTTCGCCTCTCTTTAACGAGCTTGACGAGCTCCGAAGAGGGACATGGGGCATGACGGGCGTAGGAGGTGCAGTGACCACCATTAGAGATGAGGGAGGTGGGGCGGTTGTAGATTTCGGGATGAGTGACCACTAATTTAATCATTCCCTTTTCGTTTGAACTCTGGTTGGCTTCATTCTTGCGCCAATATTAATCTTTTTCCAAGGGATATCTATCAAGTTCATTGATGAATATATGTTAAAGGATGAAAGAAATGACAATCAATGATTCGTATCGAGGTGATAAAACTAGTGTTCAGTGTTGATAAAAATAAATGTAAATTGAAAGTGATAAACATGTATTTAGAGTGATAAACAGGTGTGACATATTTGATGATTTTTATCACCTTAGTACACGTTGTTTTATAACCCTAGTACATATTTTTTAACACCTCATCACACGTTTTATCACCTCATCATGCATTTTATAACCTTCGTACATGTGTTTTTATCACCCTAGTACATATTTTTTTTTATCACCATCACGCGTTTTATCACCTCATCACGTGTTTGATCACCTCAGTACATATGTTTTATCACACCAATATTTCATTTTATCACCTCGTCACTTGTTTTTTATCACCTTAGAACATATGTTTTATCACCTCATCACATGTTTTTTTATCAGCACAATACATGTGTTTTATCACACCATTACATGTTTTTTTATCAACTCAGTACATGTTATTTTACCACACACCATCACACGTTTTATCATCGTAGTAGATATGTTTTATGACATCATTACATGATTTTTATCAACTCTAACATTTTTTGTATCACACATTTTATCAACTCAGTACATACGTTTTATCACCTCATTACATGTGTTTTATCACTCCATTACATGATTTTTATCACTTCATCACTTTTTTTATCATATCAGTACATGTGTTTTATCACCTAATCACCTGTTTTTTATCATCGCAATGCATGTGTCTTACCACACCATTACATGATTTTTTATCACCTTAGTGCATGTTTTTTTTATAACACACCATTACATGATTCTTATCACTTCATCTCATGTTTGTATCACCCTATTAAATGAGTTCGATCAATTCATCGCAAGTTTTTTTACACCATTTTACATGTGTTTTTACCAACATTGAACAATAGTTTTATCATCTCAATCTATATAAAAAAAATTGCTTCAAAATATATTCATTAGTGGTCTTGATAAATATCCCTTGAAAAAATAAAAATATTGGCGCAAGAACGAAGCTAACCGGAGTTCAAAAGAAGTGAGAATGATTAAATTAATGAATTGGTTAAGAAAAGATGGACACTTGTTGACATGGTGCGCTGTTATTACAATTATGTCATTGCTTGCTTGGGCGAGGATGAGTTGTGTGTCGTGACTTTGGGTGGTGATGTGGCATCATGATAAATGTTAGATCTTAAGTGTGTGGTTTGGATTCAATCTCATGGCCCACAATGTAAGGGTGGTTCTCATTAGATCTCTCCTCGGTTGTCATATAATTATCTTAAGTATTTTTTTTACGTCATGAATTCTTTAAAAACAAAATTCACCATTAATAATCCATTCCAATATGTTAGTTTTTAGGGGAAACGACCAAATGATTAATTTCCAAACTTCTAACTAAGTACTATTGTCTTTTGTTTCTTTTTCCTAGTTACTCTACTCTCTGACGAAAAATGCATGCGATTGTAGCATCTTGTTACCATCTTTTTTATTACCGTTAAAATATAAGAACTATAATTGAGTCTTCAACTATAAACTTGAACTTTTATTTTAGTTGGTTCTCTAATATGGTATCGGAACCTGGTAGCTCACGAGTAAGAGTTCAAATCTCTTTGTCTACAAATATACTACTTTGTTCTCAAATTATCTGATTTGCCCCTAATGGACCAGCCCTTAATCTCAATGGCTCATCTCATTTTAAATATTTCACATCCAAACCCGTAAACGTGTTTGTCCACGAAGACGCATGTTAGAATATAAAACTATGCTCAAGCTTATAGTTTAAGGCTCAATTATTTATTTTTTGATAAAATTTCGCTTATAAAAAAAAATAACTGCCTTAAACTATAAGCTTGGGCTTTTAGCTGAGTTGGTGCCCTCGCCACAAGTTTGGAGACTTGTTACAAAAACAAACTGACAAACTAAACCAATCAAACAACCCTTAAATCGCCCCCTATTTCTATCAAATCCACAACATAAAATCGATCTTACAATTAAAGTAGAGGAAACTCCCACCATCTTGATGCTCATTTTCAATACCAAAATTTTCAAAGGATGATAAACATGTTTTCGCTATTGTGGCCAATTTTGTGGTTGTCGAAACTGAGGACCAGTTGTTCTCCGAAGTGTGCTCAGAGGGCTCTCTGAAAGTTGGTGCTGATGCAGGGGACGACGACGGAGGCGACTCAGAGGATCGTGACCAGGTTGATTCGAAAACTGTTTTTTCGAATCTAGACCTTGATTCTCGAGATGTTGAGATCTCTAAGGATTTGGCTATGTTTTCACACCGTGATTGTCTAGATGAGGTTGATGATTCATGTCCTGTGGTTGCCTATGATTTTTAGACAGTTTCAAATCCGAATGAGTTTTTCGTTGATCCCTTTGTTGTTGGGGATAATAGCTCCGTAGGAGCACGACTCTTCTATCTCAGCTCCTCCCATTCCTTATGTGGAGGATGCTTTTGATTTTAGTGTTGTTAAAAGAGGTCGTAAATCAAGGGACATAGGAGGAAGTCGTTTCCAACTACGGTGGTGTATCAAGTTAAGCCGAGGTCGTCGTGTTCTGATCATAGTAAAGTTGTCAAGTTGGCTTAGGATTCCTGTTTAGCCATGAGTTTTAATCCTCCGGTACAACCTCTAAGTTTGGGGGACGGAGAGCTTAGATTTGTGCCAGACCAATAAGACTGTTTGGTTTAAATGTTGTGCGTTCTTATGATGGTTTGTGGTGAGCAGCTCTGTATTTTGTGGGTTGTGTATGTCTTTGTTTCTTTTTGTGTGTTTAAAGTATGGTTTAGCTCCTTTTTAGTTGCTTGTTGGTTCTTAGTGGTCCGATTTGGTAGAGTTGGTGTTCTTTTGTAGGTGTCTTGGGTTGTTTTTCTGTTTTTAACTCTTTAGAGTGTTTAGGAAGCTTTTCGACTGTGTTAGGATCTGTTTAGATCTTGTGTTAATCATGAGGCTGATCCCGTTTTTGGTTGTATCGCCTTACCCTTAGCTACTACTTGAAGCTTTGAGGTTTAATAAACTTTTCGTTTATCAAGGAAAAAAAGAATTCAAAGGAAAAAAGTTTTTTTTTTTGGTTTGGGATTAACATACTCAATTAAGTACCTATCATAAATGCTATCAGAATTACCAATAGTTGTCTTATTTGTTTGGTCACGTGCGGAAAACATCACGAAATTTCAAATTGTCTTTCTAAGTGCCCTAACTATTGGTCACCACCTTCTGTTAGAAAAAGACTAATGGAAAATTTACTTTTAATGTGGTTTCCATTTTACCCTTAGTTATCACAACTACTCGTTTTATATCTATTCATTTTCAATTTTACCTGTATCTGTTTTTCAATAAATCAACCTTTATCTATCTTACCCCATTTTGCAAGTTTATTTCTCATCACAACCACCACTAGTCCTCCACTTCGCTACTATATTCCTTCACCGGCCACAACAGCTCTGTCCTTCCTCTACGGCGAGACTTGCGTCTGGTTTCTTTCTCCATACCGACGTTCTCCTTTGATGAATTCCACCTCAACCCAACTATTCGTCAAAGCCATTGCCGATCTGGAGTAAAGGGTGTCAAGAGCTTTGCATCCATATAGGATTCCGTTTACCGATCCCATAAGGTGTATAACCTTTCTAGAACCATATCTCATTCTTGGCTTTGAGTTGCGGGTTTTGTAATTGAGCTCGTGGATACGTAAAGAGTCATCCCCAACTTCCATTTTCGGTGATCCTCCCTTCACTGCTCCATGCACCTCCTCGTGGGTTTTTGTGTCCAAATCTTTCCTCGTGGTTCCCTCTCTATGAAAAGGTTGACATCGCATCCTCGTTTGGCAAGTGCTGACCTAAAGTGTAGTCATTTCTGGTTGAAGCAAACACGTTCGACATGAAGTCTTTTCGTCCAATATGTCACCGACTAGTAGTACCCACTCAAATCTGGAAATCCGGACGAATCTATCATCAATCGGGTAAATATAGTGTGGAAGACAAACTATGATCGATAGAGCAATGAAATGGTTTTAGGTGTGGAAAAATTTGGAAGTCTGATATCTATTTATAACGGAAAAATGAGTTGGATTCGGATTTATATTTAATTTTTTAAAAAATAATTGGGTAGATTTTTTGGTCTCGTGGCCCCACTAGTCATACTCATCACACGAAATCGGGGTTTGTGGGTGCGTCTGATTCGCTAGTCAAAGTCATCCCCATATAATCAGGTATATCGCTTATGCTGTCAGCGAAGACATATTCGTAGATGGTTTAAAGTACACCCTCCGATACAACGTGGGGAAAGACTCCATTATGCGCAATAGACCCGCCTTTTCGAATTTTCTGACAACTTGACGGGATTTTTGGGGACATAATCACAAATCCTCTTAATATCTGATGTGGACATAAAATACATCTATTTTGGATGTCATTAGCCCATATTTATGTTCTTTTTAGTCCCGAGTTAATATAAATTGATGCATTTTACTCTCATTTTGTGTAATTGGTCTTATTTCA
>JAYMSV010000103.1:0-22297 GCA_036897745.1 Erodium moschatum
TATCTCCATACACCCGGTGTCATATTTTCGTCCCCCTGCCGTATTTGGAACTAAAGGCCTCCTGGGATTAGCCCGATCACGCATAAACTCCAGAGCAAACTCCTCACCCGTTTGAATGGAGAAATGGTGAACAGGTTTGGCTTCCGACATGTTTACATCGGGAGGAGGTCTCATACTGGAATTTGTGCTACTCATAGGATCCATCATAAATGTCTGTGCTATGGGGTGGAATTCCTCGTTTCCAGGGTTCAGCGAGTTGTATTGAAACTGTCTATGTGTTCTTGATTGATCCATTGCAGTAATGCTTGATTTGCTATCCACTCATTCAACTGACTGAATTTAAACCCACGACAGAGAACTTGAGTTTCTTCAACTCTAGAACTGAAACAGGAAGTAAGCTATAAGAGACTCAATGAAGTTATTTTCCCAGAAGATATCAACAGTTACATAATCTCGAAGATGGTCTAGCAGCAATCTTAACAAATCAAGAGTTTTCACTGGGTAACATGCCAGTCGTATGACTGTAAGGTGTAAGGTAGTTTTGTTTAAAACACATAATATAAAAATGAGAAGATGTGCAGAACCTGGAACTCTACATATAAATAGGGGATAATTGCAAATACTACCGGTGAACGTTTTTTTTTCTGCAAATACTATCGGTGAACTATTTCCATCTGCAAATCCACTTACGGGGATAATGTTTTTGCGAAAAAAAATCGAAAGTATCCATGCAAAAGTGTATACATAACCATGCAAAAGTGCATGAGGGTTACAAATTACATAGCACGTATAATGTAAAGGGAAAAATTGTCATTTTCAAATAAAATATGAAGTCACATGACTAACTTCCATTAAAGATAACGAATTTGCAAATGGGAAATAGTTCACCTATAGTACTTGCAATCGAAAAATAGTTCACAAAACGCGCACAGTTCACCGTAAATTTTTGCAATTATCCCTACAAATAACCTAAACAGCCAATTCTAGCCAAACAAGATATCAGAAATCCCTGGACATATTTCATTTTATTTCACGTACCATTTTTTCTTTGTACTCACCACTTCCATTTCGCCTCTTAACAAGCAATCTGTGTCATTTTTTCGTTCTCATCTTACCATGTCAATGAATTATATGTACACACATAACAACTAAATCATCTCCTACACATGCCAAGACACAGCCAAACCTAGCAACGAGATTACCTAAAATTAACTCACATGAATTCTAAAGGGTCATATCATGCCTTGTCTAGTTCTTCCAAAGTACTTTTGCTTCCACAAAGTGAACAACCTAAATCATCTAATTTTATACATGCATGTGCACAATTGCCATTCAGAATCTAATACCGATACCAAACCCTAACCTGAAGCAAACC
The DNA here is from genome assembly GCA_036897745.1 of Erodium moschatum. NCBI lineage: Eukaryota > Viridiplantae > Streptophyta > Magnoliopsida > Geraniales > Geraniaceae > Erodium > Erodium moschatum. The sequence goes on from JAYMSV010000103.1 coordinate 1,376, forward strand.
ATGTTTCTCACAGATCAAAAATCAACCCAACAAAAAGCCAGAAAAAAAAAGAAGGAAATGAGATCAAAATGGCATGAATTTGAACCCTAACCATGGCATTTACCTGAAAGGAGCTTGTGTATCCTAGGGTTTGATTCGAGGAGGACTGTGTGCACCACCAGCCATTGTCTGAAGAAGAATGCCCGTGAGACCTCAAACAAACTACAACAGCGCACGAGTTTTCCCTCACTTTCTCACACTTTCTGTCACTAATTTCAAATTTCTGAGACTAACAGTAACGGAAATTACTGCTCAAAATCTCTCCCCTCAGCTCATTCCCAAATATATTCTTCTGAGAATAGTCAACCAGGAGATAACACTGAATACATTTACCCTCCTGCTTTACTTCATTTTCTTAAATGCCACTCTGTTACTCTACAAGAAAGCGCACGGTAAAATCCTGTGACTGGATTGATGACTGGCGTGTGATCATCCTGTCCATCTATCATAAGGTCTTGGATTCGGCATGAAAACATAGAAAGGTCGGTCCAATTCTAAGTTTAAGCTAATAAATAATCTATCATCTTAATGTTGACAATTTAAAAAGAAAAATGAATTATTGAAGCTATTTGAAATTATCATTTTTTTCAATATACTAAAAAATATGAATATAATTAATTAGTAATATTGCATTATGTAAGCACCAAAATATTATCTTATCATGGGTTTGAAAAGTTCAATCACCGTCCCTTAGATCCAATGTCAAACACGTAAAAAGCTTGCCTTAGATGAGAAGAAATGCAAGATTGGATCCCATTAAATAGCTATTAGGGAATTAAACTATGTGATAGTTATGGATTTAGAATTAAATTTTAATAACAAATGGACGGCTTGCTTATGGGCTTCGTTTTAAAACTTGTATAGGATATCAATGTTGTAAACAAGTTAGGTTTGTATGTCGGTTGAGACTTCTGGAGACGAATCGAGGATTAATTAATTTTGTGTATTCTTATTTAATAAATTATTGTATATGTATAATTAAAATTAGAATTCTTTGTTGCATCTCGCTTATAGAAATGAACGTGTAAGTGACCGTCTGAACCGTTTTTTGCAACAATGACAAGTCAAGACAATGACAAATTGTATCATTTCGTGTTCTACGATGTAAATGGTCCCAATTTAGGCATTTCTTTGTTTTCGTGTTTGGCCTACTGTCTGTTTTTAGTAGCATCTACTGAAGTCATAATTGCTTTCTTGTCTTGTGGGTCATGTGTTCGGCCCGTCCCAGAAATGGGCCCTACCAAAATCAGAATGGGCCTTCGCGTCATCAAACAATGTACACGAATAGGAGAAAGAAGAAGAAAAAAAAACATTACTTGATTTATTTTCTTTGTTTAATCAAGTAATGTTTTTTCAAGTAACAGATTGTTTATTCCCTTCCCCTTTTATGGGACTTAATTACATTTTCTCGTATAAACCAAAAACAACAATAAAAACAATGCTCTTTCGAATCAAAAACTCAGCATCCAGAAAAAGGATGGATCCTGAATAATGGAAGTATTTAAGTATCAGTCTCCTTGCTTACATGACCGAGCAGCTTGCTCCATTACTCCTTCAGAAAGAGAGAGACAATCAACTCAATTCAACGAAAAATCATAATTCATAGTAATGCATGTAAGAACTACAGAGACCTGATACTTTATTATATCGAGTTCAGGACATAATATAAGATTAGGATGATGACAAAAATATATCATGTTTTAAAATTGTTTATAGGTTGTTATCATGTACTTGCCTTTAGTTGCATTGTTTATACAGGGTTAAAGTCCGATGGAAAAGACAATACTACTCCCACAAAAAACTTGGGGGTCTTAAGGAAGAAGGTTAATTTTGTAATTTTAAAAGTAAAAAAAAACATAGAATAACAATCTTGGGAAGAAGGGTAACATGTTACTTTGTACTTTTTCCTTGTCTGTTTTAACAGATTTTAACTAACCGTGTGACTAAAAAAATACAAGGTAACATGTTACAAAATAAACATAACGGTAACGACTTGCAAATAGTTTCAGGAGAACTACAATAACACACCTCTTTCAATCTTTATTAAGGGAAACATACTGTGATCACCTTTTATTTACAAAAAAAAAAACATGCCTATACTTTTTTATTTATTATTCCGTTTTTACAAAAACTAACAGTCACCTTTGCAAAGTTTTTCTCAAAAACAACTCCGATAAGAACAAAGGTGAAGGTTAGTTTTTGCAAAAAGTTGACAGTGTCAGTACGTTGTTTATTGATCATGAATAAAGGTATTATAGTGTTTTTGTAAGAAAAAAAGGTGAACGTAATTTTTCCTTAATAAAGTTGAAAGGAGTGCGTGTTATTGGAGTTTCCTCAATAATTTAAAATATACTATCTATTTCTGTCATTATCCCTGAAAAATCCATCACCTTAGTAAAGTATATGACTCTTACCTTCGCTTGTTGAACAACTCGTAAGTGCTCAATGCTTCCTCAAATTTAAGCCACATTGGACCTGGCTCTTGAGAATTTACGTTCTTGGGTCCTGAGACATACGCCTGAAGAACGAACTGAGGGCTTCTTTCCCTGGTTTACGATTAATTAACACAATGTTTGGTAAGTAAATAGTCGGTTCAGTTTAAGAGAATTTTTAATTTTATTTGCAGAACAACATACTTTCCTTCATATTCTGATAACCAAACGATATATGCTGCACCGAAGTACATGGAAATGAATGGCTTTTTAAGATCTTCAGCAGAATCAACTTTATATGCTCTGTAGCCTAGCTCTCTACATATTGGCAAGAGAAAATATCAACATAATTTGTTAGTCTTTCAAGTCAATTAGTTCAAGATGTCGGGTTATTTGGAAGGAGTAAAGTAAACTGACGTTGAAACCATATTGATGTTTAAATCATAGGATTAGTTGTTAATTGCACATAACTACCTTTATGAACCATCCATAAATACATGACCTTAGAGCACCTGCAATGCAGGGTGAAAAGGCCACCGGTGATTTGGTCAAAAAAAATGTGGTTTTTGGCAGTTTGGGGCGATTCTCTCCTCTGGGGCGAGGGATTCACCGCCCCTCTCAATTCGTCGGTAAATCCAATTCACCCAAAAAAGGTGGTTTGTGGCCACTTGCCACGTGACACGTCCCCACCACTGTGGGAGGCTGGGCAAATCGACTGGATTCACCTGGACTAATCGCATTGTGGACGCTCTTATAGTAAATTTCAACGAACACATGACCTAATAGTAGTTTTTTCACACACATGACTACCCTTATGAATTTCCACGTGTCACCATCGTACAAAAGAGAAGGAAACCATAAAAAAATCGCTTTTTTTCATCACTGGACTTTAAAATTTTATAATACCTCGAAACTACTCATTTCATCCTCTAATCTTCTGATTTCAATGACTCCGTGGAGGATTTCGAGAATGGAATCAAACTGAACTCGGAAGAGGGAAGCGTGAACATGAGCATTTTCGGGATAATTTAAAATTTAGACTCACGTGTAAGTCATGTGACTAAAAAACGATAATATCGATGCAGTGACTCGTGAAAATTCATAAGGATAGTCAAGTGTATATGGAAAATTTACTATGGGTCACGTGTTTGTGGGAAATTCACAAAGGTGGTTATCTGCATGGTACCTTATGTTAAGCTTGTGTATAATTCACATACAAATAAAGCCAGAAAGCTGTGGAGTAGTCGATTCCCATTATTCCAGGACGATCTCCGATGCCATTCATGAGACGCATGCTAACAATCTCAGCAACGGCACAAAGAACTACCTGTGGATCAAACACATGAAATTGGTCCAGAATTCAATTCAACTTCACTAGTTACGGTTAACTTACAGGTTTAATTCCCTTCGTACTGAAATGTTTCGAGACAATGATTTCTGCAATTGCCTGCAACAATTTGCAACACATAATGAACGTCTTAGTACTACTAAGGGATAATTGCAAAAAAGTACCCCGAGGTATTCACTTTTTGCAACTAGAAGTTCTCTTCTCTGATAATTGCAAAAAAGTGCCCTAAACTTATCTTTTTGTTGCACTTTGTATAAATTTATTTCAAAATAGCGACTTTACCCTTAAAAATTCAAATTTTAAAAATAATGATTAAAGGAGAAAAAATCCAAATTTTCATATCCCTTAAATTCCTTACAGTACAAAGATGAAAAAAAATTTAAGGGATGTGAAATTTGGATTTTTTTGTTTTCTACTTACTATTGTTTAAATTGCAAGGGTAAAATTGTCATTTTTATACAAATTGCTACAAAAAGACAAGTTCAAGCTACTTTTTTGCAATTATTAAAGAAGATGGCTACAAGTTGCAAAAAATGAATACCTCAGGATACTTTTTTTCAATTATCTTATCCTTGGTACTAACAAAAGATAATGCTTACGGCCATGCGTTCCATAGCATACCAGCATGAAAACTTAATAAGTACTCCCTTTGTCCCAATATAATTGTCCTATTTTAATAATTTGGATGTCCCAAAATTAGTTTTTAGTTTACTTTCTTTTTCAAGGAATACCTTCAGAATAATATTCTAATATTCTACTTTAGACAAACTAAAAATGGTTTCATAATAATACCTTCAACTCAACCCGGGATAAATGGGCTCTTTTCTCAGCATCGAAAGAAAGCGGCACTTTTCCCTGTTTAGCTCCCGATTTTGACCATTCTTTAGATAGAGCGGGATTATTCCACATCTCTTCGATGTCTTCTTGAGAAGCTATAGAGTCCCAACACGAAGAAGCTGGACCTGCATTCTCATCAATGAAACAAAGGTAATCAACGTGCCTACAAATATATAACCAAAAATGAATAAAAATCAAATAAGCGATCACACAAGTCAATTTACAACAAAAATAATAATAACTTGGTCCATCTCCAATCGCTTATGATTTATGAATGTTTTAGGGATAATTGCACAGAAATACCCTGAGGTATTCATTTTTTTGTAGCCCTATTTCATATAATTGTAAAAAGTGCATTGAAATTGTCTTTTTGTTGCACTTTGTATACATTTGTTTCAAAATGATAATTTTACCCTTGAAAATAATAATTAAATAATAAAAAAATCCAAATTTCCATATCCCTAACATTTTTTACCCTTTGTTTTTATTTATTTATTATTTTTAAATATAAGTTTTAAGGGTAAAATCATCATTTTATACAAGTTGCAAAAAAAGGACTACCTCGGGGTATTGTTTGCAATTATCCCAAAATTTTATAATAAATAGCAAATCTTAATGCGTGCTATATTTCTAGAAGTGGTGTTCATCCATGCCTAGTAATCTTTTTGAGATGCTACCATGAAAAGCATTGGAGAAAGTGAGTATTTTGTTCATATGGACAAGATCATTGACCACATATTGCAGCTTGTTAAGAGAAGCTGAATCAGACAACTTGCTGATAAGTTTATTTTTACAAAATAAAAAAAAAAAAAAAAGTGAATATAGTAAGTCCCTAAGTTTATTTTGTTTTCTTTTTGAGAAGGTAAAAAGGCAATGACAGTTGGATCTTTTGAATAAAAGAACGATGAATTGAATAAAGTACATGAAGCATGCAACAATAAGTAACTGGGAAAACACAACCTGTGTTTCCTGAAGCTTCTGCAGCATGAGGACTATCAGACGGGGAAGAAGCATCATCGCGAATTTTTCTGCAACATAATTGGGGAAAATGGTAATTAAAATCTGAAAACAATTTTATGCTAATATTTTTAGAATGGCACTTCAAAATACTACTGAATGATTCATAGTTTCAATGACGTTAGCTAAAAAAATCATCCACATGAGCTTCTAACCAGTTCTTATCAGGTTATTTTAGCCAGAGTTTCTAACCAGTCCTAACTAGATTCTACGGATAATTGCAAAAAAGGACCCTGAGGTATTCCGTTTTTGCAGTTTGTAGCCCTCTTCTTTGGTAATGGAAAAAAGTGCCTTGAACTTGTATTTTGTTGCACCCTGTATCAAAATGATGATTTTAGCCTCACACTTTAAATTTTAAAAATCACAAGTAAAAAAACAAAAAATCTAAAATTTCATATCCCTTAAATTTCTTCCTTTTTATACGTACAGAGAGCAAGAAATTTGAGGGATGTGAAATTTTGGATTTTTTGTTTTTTACTTGTAATTCTTTAAACTTAAATTTTAAGGGTAAAATTGTCATTTTGAAACAAATTTATACAAAGTGCAACAAAAAAACAAGTTCAGGGTCCTTTTTTGCAATAATCCCTAGATCCTAAGAATGCTTTTTGAAGATTATACATTTTGATATAAGTTTCAAATTAATTGCGTGTGTGAAAATCACCTGGATGGAAGACTTTCTTTGACTAAAGTATAGCGCTTCCAATATGGCAAAGTTGATTTACGAGTAGCCTTCTTTATACCGCCTTTATATGCTCTTACTACAAACTCCTCACTCCTTTCTCTGCACATAAATAAGGCCTCAGAAATATATATCACTCATTCCAACAAACTCATGACATGTAATAGCATTAACCGTGTAGCTGGAAGAAGTTGCTCGTATACACATAAAGATGCACAAGAACAGAAAGAAAGAAATGATAATTGCAAAAAAAGTACCCTGAGGTATATGGTACTTTTTTGCAATTATCAAAGAAGAGGACTACAAGTTGTAAAAAACTGAATACCTCAAGATACTTTTTTTCAATTATCCCCCCAGAAACAAGGAAGATGGGAAAAGAATCTTCTTGTATTGACTTACACACAGTCGAAGTGAAACAAATGTTGAAGGTAAGCAGCACCGAAATAAACACTGACAAATGGCCTAAACAAAATATCACTATTGCCTTCAACTTCATATGCCTTGTAACCCATCTCCCTACAAGCAAGTAAAGCAATTTTAACTTCATTTTGCAAAGTAAACCGTACTAAATTATCGCAATCTACAATAATAGAGATATTACTTGACAATACGCTCTGCAAGTTTTGGGGAAAGCTGCATGATCCCAAGATAAGTCTCCTTTGCTTTTTTGTCATACCGTGAAGCAAGGGGGCGTCTGTCACTTTCAAGTTCAGCAATAGCACAAATCATACCCTGGAGGTAAAACAAATTATGGTAAAGCTTGAAACATTCAAAATGGAAAGGAAAGTGACCATTCTTGATCTACAAAAGTAGAACAAGACTAACAGGATCCATCTTCGATTTAAAATGGCTGCGAACAACAGTATCGACCACAGCCTGAAATAACACCATCAGATGTAAAGTATAATTAGATGACATATCCGAAATATAGTGTGCATATTTATTTAAGAAAGTCAAAAGAATCAAAACAGGTACAGTTTAAGAAAATAGCAAAACTATTCCTCGCTTTAGTTATTAGTTAGATCAATTCAAATGATATCGGAGAAAGAATAAGATCTCAACACTATGAACAAATGACTAATAACAGAAATATATATGTTTTTAGTATGAATGCTACTTCATCAAAATCAACTTTATTAGAACATAGTTGCATCCTCTTACTTTTCAAAACTTCTGACCTCTTTAAATTTGGTAAAAAAAAAGGGGTAATTTCATTAGCACACCTTCGGTGACCTTTGTTTCTCAAATACACACTGTAAAGGTGAGGTGTTATACATAACACAGTCACCTTTAGTTAATCATTGAAACACCTGGATTTGGGTCATTTTGTCCCAAAAAAATCACTGATAAATGAGAAAGGAAACAATGTGTTCCTGATAAAACCATCACCTTTTGTTTGTAAATCCGGATTTTTTGATAAATAACATTTTCCCATAAAAAAACAATGGAGAGGTTAAACATTATGATTTAATAATTACTAGATGCCTCCTAAATCCTAAGTAGGAGATGTGATATCAACTTATTGATTTACCTTCATCTCAGTCTGTGTCAAATAAGGTTGCCCGTCAGGGTCACGTGACAGGTGAACTTTTTGTCCTTTAACTTCTCCGGCACTTGTCCATTCAGCACTTACTCTAGAATTTCCCCACATCGCTTCCAAGTCCTGGGGATCTACGCAATCATCCCAATATTTGAAACTGGCAGCCATTCTTGCACTACTATTGAATCTTTCTTATGGCATCTATGAATATGAATATAAGATCAGTTTCTATCCGAGGTGGCACATAATAAACTATTCATGTGACGGACTATAATGCAAGTTAAGCAGAAATGTAAGGACAACATAAGGAATTTTTTTACACAGGTTTCATGTAGAAAACAAAACCATCCATAATTTCCTAGTTAACATGGATAGAGGCATGCTTCGCCATCCTCAGGAGTGAGGCTATGGCCAATTCCACCTATGCCCATAATGCATTCAAATATTTATTTTCCATACATCATTTCATCATAACACAAAAACCATCATTACCAAATGTTGGTATTCATAGGGGAGTATAAGTGTCATTCCATGTACCCAAACTATTTAACTGACTAGTACAAATTGTTGAACGAGCATGTCAGAAATCCGGATTGAACCCAAAACATAGCCCTATTTCTTTGCCTGCACTAATTGTAAGACTCTAACCACTAATTAAAAAGTACCCAATTCTGTAGCTCCCCAAACCAAGAAAAGAAAGCAACCCAGATCATATAATGAAATAAGCAACAGAACCTAGAAAGCTAAAATGACCATCAGATACTGAGGAACCCACAAAATCAATAATGGAAAGATACACAACTCAGCATGCCAAATCAAACCCAGTATCAGTTATCAATCTGCAAGCCCCTAACCCAGTTCTTCAATCACAATGGTCATAAAACTCTAAGCACATATAGAGAAACACATTTCCAATCGAAGCATTCGCTACAGCCCAAATCAATTCCAGATTCCAAACAAACCACGCCAGATTAAAGACGACCGAGAAAATGATACGTACAAAACAGTAGAAAGATCGCGAAGCAATGCCTGAAAGCAATGGGAAAAAGGAGGAAGCTCCGACAGCGAGAGGTGAGGAAATGGGAAGGAAAATTCGATAGAGACGACAAATCAAAAGGGTTTGGTGTTTGATACGGAAAGGGGCTGCCGAGGATTTCTCGCCGCTGGGGAGAGGACGTTGACGAGTGGGATTTGTACGGTTACGCGCCTCGGCGCCACAAAACGCGGAGGGCAATTTGGTCCAAATGTTTTATTTTGATTTAAGGAGCGAACCATATGGTAGTGAATGTTGGATTTTGGGGTGCATAAGTACCGATGATATTAAGCACGTGTGAAATACTATAACGGTGTAATTGTATATATCTCATCTACGTTCTATCTAAAAACAATCATACATTCGTACCATTAAAGTATGTATGTTGTTCTATTGGACATTTGCAGGTTTGAAACAAACATTTCAACGAATCCGCCCAAAGACGTCACGGAATTGCACTCGGATGGCCTAAATGAAACGTCCCATCCGATCTAGTAACTTAACCGTTCTTTCTTCAAAGTCAAGCTACATCCTTCATTCAAAGCTGGTCTACGTCCTTCATTCTCATTAGAGTTAGAACAGGATCAAGATAGTAAACTATTGCTTAAGGTCTGTAAATTCCGCATCCATTACTAGTTATAACCTTCCCTTTCAACAGTCACATGAACTCAGAAGGACTCCTCCTGAAGTATATGTTCTAGTGCATCGGTTTCACTTGTGGGATTGGAACATTGACCTCTATGATCGAAACTAGTTATGGAACTGGAACTGTTGGCACCACTCCAACTTAGTTTCTTGATATTTAACTTGGATGGTTGTTTAACTTCAAATTTGTAAATTTAGCTTCCTCCCACATCACAATGATATCCATGATTTGAGATATGTTTCTTCTCTTTTAATTTGAGGAAATGCAATATTTTGTTAGTTAGATGATATAAGAATTCAAGTGTTGTTGTCTAAATATACCATGCTATCACAATTTCTAAATGATGATAAACAATCCAATAACACATGATAATTCTCAAACCACTCCTAACTTTGAGAGCATGCAGAGTTTGTGAAGTTATCATTCGTCGAGACATGTAAGTCCAATTAACTATGTGTGCTTTAAAAGTATTATCAGAGAATTTTATTATGTAACAAAAACACATCTCAATTCTTTTCCGTCGGTAAATCTATTGTTTTTAACGATATTAGTCATGTTACAATCATGATTTCAACTTTCTTTGTGGGAATGACAATGTTTCTCTTTATATCATAACTTACTTTTAATTATCATCTTGAATTTCTAGTTGGATTTCATAGCTATAAATTAATTAAAATGGTAAGAGATATGACATTAGAAGTGTGTACGTCCACATGTATATATGCATGTCATTATTTCTTAACCAAGACTAAGTTCATACTAACAGAGGGTATGACAAACGTTTGCTATCCAATTAGTTGCAGTTGCTTCATACCGTTGCGAAAGTTTCCTAGTCTCGGAAAGAAGTGAGATCAATTTTGAGAGGGTAACCAGTGTAACCGCAACTAGTTACAGAATTGGAACTGTTGGCACCACTCCAACTTAGTTTCTTGTTCTTTGACTTGGATGGTTATTCAACTTCAAATTTGTAAATTTAGTATCCTCCCATATTACAATGATATCCATGACTTAGTTTCAACGCATCAATAAACGAGGAGAGATGTTTCTTCCGTCTTAAATTGTTGAAGGAATGAATTATTTTGTTAATTACGTACATGATATAAGAAATCAAGTGCTATTGTCTAAATATACCATGCTATCACAATTTCCAAATGATGATAAACAATTCAATAAACATGATCATTCTCTAACCACTCCTAAATTTAAGAGCACCTTATAGTTAGTTTGTGATGTTATCATTAATTTTTGCAATGACCCATCCAAATTTACAGCCCATTTTCATCTCTAGCCCAATCCATTCTGACCCATCCAAATGTACAGCCCATTTTCATCTCTAGCCCGGCCCACTGTAAACCTAACCCTAGAGACACCTTCACCTACAAATACACTCACACAATAAGCTTGAGGACCATCTTCTCCCCCACCCACCTCACTCTTTCTGAACTCAAGCCTCAGCAACACACCTCATTCTCTTCTAAACTTAAAATCACATCTCACAAATCTTCACTTTCAACCATTGAAGATCATAACCTTGTAGATCTTCATGCTTAAATACATGTATTTTTTATTTTCATGGAAGATTGATGCTTGAACGTACGATCGCCACTTGTACTGTTTACTCTCTACTGGTTTCAGAAAGCATATATTAAGTAGGAGAAAGCAGAACAAGTGGGATTGGACGCACAAGCATAAAGCATTACTTATAGTTATATTGACAGTTTCATGGACCAAAATTACATCCGAACGTACATAAATACTTTTGTTTGTTTGGAATTTTCCTGTACTGGTGATTTTGTTTAGGACAGTCAATTTTGTCTTGATATAAACTATTGTAAACAATTTTTGTTTTTATTTTTGTCCACTTCCAATTTAGTTTTTCATGTAAACAATTCTATTTTTATTTAAAATAGTGTTTATTACTCTTCATGAATAAATTAATGTTTCTATTAAATTCTTCTTATGAAAATTAACCGAATCAAACTCGAACAAGAATATTTATTTTCAAACCAATCTTGAGTTGCTAAATATGTAAACTCAAAGTTAACAATCTCCTTAAAAACTCAACATTGAAAAATTTGTTTTCGATTCAATTCACTTAACTCGACATTGAAAAATTTGTTATCGATTCAATTCACTCAAAACATGGATACGATGAGATATCCGTTAGAGTTGATAGTTTAATCAATTGTCATGTTAGTTTAATCCGTAATAAAAAACCGGATTTGTCTGAAATATTTATTTATGTGTTAATTAAGTACCCTATATATATATGTTTACATTAATTTGTTAATGTGATTTTTAATGATGACAAAGGAAAAAATATACTTAATAAAAAATGAATAAAATAAAATGAGAAAGGTATATAGGGAATAGGGAGAAGTCATGGCACATTGCAAACCACTCAAAAATCGGTATGAACAAAACCTCACTCTGCTTCAGCTTCAAACACGTAGACACACCAACAAATCATCATCATCATCGTTTATCTCATGAAGAATTGAATAGTACCCATTTCTGAAGATCGCCATGGCTTTTCTGGTTTCAAATCTCTCTCCCTCTCCTCTTCCCCAATCCACCAGATCCAAAGACACATCCACAGCACATGCACTCCCTTCCCAACCCACAAAGCCCTCCAATCCCTTCTCTCGTCTCTCCCTCTCCAGCCTCCATTTCCCTCCAGCTCAAGCTGCTCAGCTCACCAGCTTCCCGACCACTCAGGACAAGAAGAAGAACCAGAGAGACGACTTCTATGTCAACCTCGGCCTCGCCGTCCGTACGCTCCGTGAGGACATGCCTCTGATTTTCTCCCAAGACCTCAATTATGACATCTACAGGTGATTTCCTCATCTGGGTTTCTCTATTTATCTTCAATTTGGTTGTTAGTGTGATTGATTTAGAGCTTCAGGCTTGGTATTGGGTATTAAAAGCTGTGATTTTTTTTTTCTAGGACTGTGTTTGGTTAGTGAGAAAAGCTAAGGTTTTTGTTGATTTTGTATACAACATGGGATGAGGTATAGAGTCCATTGGTGGCTTCAAATTGATTCTGAACTTTCTAGGACCGTGTTTGGTTGGTGAGATAAGCTAATGTTTTTGTTAATTTTGTGTACAACATGGGATGAGGTATTGAGTGCATTGGTGGCTTCAAATTGATTCTGAACTTTTCAGGACTATGTTTGGTTGGTGAGAAAAGCTAAGGTTTCTGTTAATTTTGTATTCAACATGAGATGAGGTATAGAGTCCATTGTTAGCTTCAAATTGATTCTGAACTTTCTAGGCTTAGAGTTTGGTTTATGTGAACCTTAGAGGACTTATTGCTGTGATGTCTTTGTGTAGGGATGATATAACATTTCTAGACCCTATGAACACATTCACTGGAATTGAGAACTACAAAACGATCTTCTGGGCACTACGGTTCCACGGTAAAATCCTCTTCCGTGACATCTCTCTCGAGGTTTATCGGATCTGGCAGCCTTCAGAGAATGTCATACTGATCAGGTGGAACTTGAGAGGTGTTCCTCGGGTTCCATGGGAGGCCAAGGGGGAGTTTCAAGGTACATCCCGATATAAACTGGATCGAAATGGAAAAATCTATGAACACAAAGTTGATAACTTGGCTTTCAATTTCCCCCAATCACTCAAACCGGCAGCTTCTATGTTGGACTTAGTTACTGCTCGTCCCGCGAGCCCGAATCCCACGTATTGGTGGGGTCCGGTGGATGGTTACTCGTCTTCTTGGGTGGAGTTCTATCGGGCGGTTAGGAAAAGTTTGGATCGAGAAGATTACTCGCTTGCACAAGATAGTTTGGCTACTTGTTTGTAGTAAAAGTGGAGGGTCATATTCCACATTACATCTTCTCTGTATGTGTAAATGTCCTTGCAGCCATTGCTTGGGCATGCCTGATGGGCTCCTTGAGTTCATATAGGGATGTGTTCAAAATCCTCAGATATTGCTTTCTTGTGAAGTTAGGTTTACAGCAATTCTTTGAAAGGATTGAATACATCAGTGAAGTTTACAGTGAACTTAAAATGTAGGTTCTGAATATCAACCATTTGAGTCCTTAAATGTAAAGGTTGTAGTACTTTAAAGTTAAAGTTGAACTTACATCGGAAAAATATAAAAATAAAGACCTACATTCGTTATCTCTACACTAACGCTACACGAACCCGCAACACAACACAAACACAACATAAACGAATTAAAGAAACCAACCTTGGTCATCTCTTGTTGTTGCAGACCTCCAACAAACACTAGGTCATCTCTTGTTGTTGTAGACCTCCGACAAACACTACACTGAAGGGGTAACTGAGAGTGGGTCAAATCTCTACTTATAAACACCCCGGTTACACAAATGTGTCTTCACTTCTTCTAGTCTCTCTTCTAATCGTTTACATTTTTTTAATCATCTTTAAATCAGTTTTAGATCATTTATACTTTCTTTCATCGTAAACTATAACTTTATTGCTCGAAACTATATGTTCATTTATATTACTAATAGACCATCCATCTGTATAATTATATAAATAAATACTATTTACTTTATTTGGAGAAAAATCCTCACAAAATTGGCCCATAACAGGAACGAATTCCTAGTAACAGACTTGCCATGTTGGCGTTGCTTTCATACAGAATGTCTTGTTCCGTGGATCAATATTAGCAATACATGTCCTACCTGTCGTTCTTATATGCCTACCGACACAACAACTCTCCCCCCATTCTGACGACGAGGAAGCAGTCGAGGATAGATGTGATTCGATTTCACTCGTATGTTACCGCTTACATGTATATAATTCGTTATACAATTCCATCACATAATATAGTGTCTGAATAAATATGTTTGTGTCACATTCTATCCAAACTTAACGTTAGAATTTGTATTCCACTTCAAAAGTTCTGCAGAAACTAATATACTATGTCCTCTTTCAAGCTTTGACTATATTCTATGTATGTGAATGTAGTTCCAATAATTGCATGGGCATGCTTGATGGGATCCTGGATGTGTTCAAAATCCTCAACTATCTATATTTGTAAAGATAGGTTTACACTTTACATGATTGAATATCTATTGTTAATGTTATCAAGGAAACAAAATGCTGAGTTACTTTAGTGAATTTTATAGTGGACTTAAGATGGTTCTCAATACCAACAATTAGAGTCCTTAAATGTAAAGTTTGTAGAGCTTTAAAGTTGTTTTTCACAAATCTTTCCTTTTGTTGTGTTGCTTAAAGTCTACCAATTTGAACTGTGTTTTGCTATCTATTCGGTTCCAACAACATTAATACATGTAAAGCCACACAGGGATTATAAACTGGCTTCAGAATTTAGATCCACGATCTCATTGGGTCTTTGAGTGACAATTTCAATCCCGATGGTCATGTTGAGGTAGAATCTGCAACACGAAGTCATCTGAGTTACAGAACCAGAAATTGATTAAATGAGACTTGGTAAGAGATCTGCAATACATGTAAGCATATCATGTAATTTTAACCACCACTAAGTTCATATTAATAGAGGATATGATTAACTCTTGCTATCCTAACAAGTTGCAGTTGCTTCTTACCCTCGCGAAAGCTTCTAGGTCTTCCTAGTCTCGGAAAGGAGTTAGGTCAATTTTGAATGGTTGCTTCCCCTTGCTCACCCTCTTCAAAAACAAGAACATGAAAATAAAATAATATACATGTTGATGAACTTAGCAGTTAGCACACTAATTGCAAAAATATGTAAGAACAGGTGTCATGCAGTGTAAAATAACTTGAAGAGTCAATGGATGGAGTGGTTGCATGTCTATCTTTCATATATCCTTCTCGGTGCAATAGAAATAGTAATAACAACTTTAATCTTTGTATCTAAATGCATGTGATATTGAGTTTGTAATATGGTGAAGAACTTACAGCTATTGCCACAAGCTCTTCCAGCAACTCTTCCAAGTGGCGCAGCGGCTGTTGTCATGGATAAGTAAAAAGGCATGAAGATATCACTTTGGAGCAATCTCCAAATTGTACATGAATTTGAGAAACTTACCCATTGAGTCGGACCATCGACTGGTGCATTCTGAGGATCATCATGCACCTAAGCATAAAAAAAAATGACGTCAAAATCCAGAAGAAACAAGAATGAAGGACACAGTTCTATTGAAGGAGTTTCAGGAAGTCTGTAACAGAGACCGTTTTGAAAAATAAGGATTGACTTCCACGGTCACCTTCCAGGATTGGTCATGCAAAACACAAATGTTTCCTAGATAGGCAAAATCTCCCCCTTTCCAAAATGAGTGTAACTATCCTTCTTAGAAAGTTAATTGTGCATGAAATATCATTACATCCTTCCTATTAGTGTAACTATCCTTCTTAGAAAGTTAATTGTGCATGAAATATCATTTACATCCTTCCTATTAGTTAGTAACCCTAACTTAGTGGGTTAGCACATAAGATCATATGAGGGAAAGTCAATGTAAAACTCATCTTGGGGCACAGTGGGTATTTATTGAATCATAAAATAACGGCAAACGAGGAAAATGAGACTTCTATTTAGGTCCCATAGCAATATCGACTCACATTCTTCATAAGATTGCGCATGAACTCCACAGGACAAGTGTGCATGTAAATATAGGAAGTATATGGAAAGTTACTGAACTATTCCTTCTTAGTGAATTCCAGTATTTTGTGCCAGAGGTATCACTTGTTATGTAAATAACGGGTCTTTAAAATATTCTAAAATATCACTGAAACCTCAATTAAGTTATAGCCTTATAGGTACCGTTATTCTGAAGGAGCTGATCAAACAAGTAAAACGATTTAGGGCCTTAAATAACTCTTAAATACCTCCATGAAAATCCCATCCACTCCTACAGTAACTGCTGTCCTTGCAATACATGGTATTAGTTCCCGAAGACCTCCACTGGCAACACCACCTCCTTCCAACTGTTAGATGAAGCAGAAATTAGTCCCTCTATATGGAAAGTGGGCAATAAATATATGATAAGGTGAGTAGTTTAAGTTAAGCGCACTTAAAACTTGGTAGAGTATAAAACACCACAAATATATGCTCAACAGTCTAGACAGCATCCACCAGTATAATCTAACATGTCTTAGACCACAAACTATGGCTTTGGCTGAAACTTAGAAGTCAGTGAAAACTTGTCGGAATTACTTAGGAACTTATGACAGAAAAATAATAGCATAATAGAAGAACGGGTAAGAAAGCTTTGCCTTCTTTGGTAATTCTAACGAAATAGGATTATAGTTTCTTAAATGGTAAATTAATTACTGATCTAAATGTATGTTGGTAGTACAAGGAGAGAATTGGAAGCATGGTTACACATTTAAGGAACATGTTATGTCCACCAGAAGGAAAACCATGAAAACATGATCCACAAACATCAGATGCTAATTTCATTTTTGTAAATATTAAATAACCCACCTTTCTCCCGGCAGGCTGTTGTAGTGCATGTGTGACATCGGCAACCTGCATTGAAACATTAGAATTAGCTGGGTTGGTCAGTTGGATAACAAAGATGTAGATGAGACCAGCATGCAGTGACTTAGAGGTGGAAAGCTTGAAATCACATGAAGTAAAGGGCATTTTTTGGCTTAGGGGCAACATGAGTGAAGTTAACCTGTGGTAGAGGGAAGAGAACTTGCTGCATGAAGTAATTGTTTACAGGGCTAGCTCCTTGGAGAATTTTAATGGTAAATTAATGTGCTGATGTTATAGTGGTCATTTTGTCACTAGCCACTCCTGAAACTAAACACTTAATGTCTTGCAAACTTCTGTAGGTCAGAAAAGAATTTCTTGGGTAACTTTCTATGCAGCAAAGCAAGCTTTTGAGGCGTGTAATACCTAAGATTCATTATTTGGA
Organism: Erodium moschatum; assembly: GCA_036897745.1. NCBI lineage: Eukaryota > Viridiplantae > Streptophyta > Magnoliopsida > Geraniales > Geraniaceae > Erodium > Erodium moschatum. The sequence continues at coordinate 18,800 of JAYMSV010000103.1, forward strand.
GACTCTTAGAGAGGGCATGTGCTGAACTAATTAGAGGATTAATATCATACTCCTTCCGCCCCAAAATGAGTGTCTTACTTCCCCAATTTGGAAGTCCCAGAATAAGTGTTTACCGTCCTTAGTAAATAGTTCACTCATTTTCTGAGTGAGGGGTAGTTGATTAGAGGATCCACCACTGAAAGGAGCAGAGATGCACACTTTACCATATAAGTAGGACACTTCCATTTTTTTAGTTCCTTGTGTACTTCTGTATTCCACAAAATCACAGCAACATTATCATGTGAATATAAAAGAAGCAGAAGTTTTACGAGCAACTTACAACTGGGCAATTAGCTTCTCTTAGCCATTCAAAGTTGCGTGGATCAACAATCAAATCATCTGCAATCAGAACCCAAATGTAACATCAGTAAAAATTCAGTGATTGATAAACTTAAATCCATCTGTGAACTTATAAGTTGCTTCTATAAGGTTATAATAGTCTTTTTTTCATGGTCCAACTAGCTGTTTTTATAGCTTATAAGTTGGAGAATGAAAAGTTGGTACCCATGTCTTAATTTTTACAGCTAACAAGCAACTCATAAGTTGGAACTTAAGAACACCCTTCACTGATGACAAACTGCATCAAGGTTTCATCCAAAATAACTTACTATAGCCAAACATAGTTCCTCTTTCACAAACCATGACATTTGGATTTCCTGCCAATCTAACCTTCTCGGCGGAATTTGCCATAACCTGCAAATATGAACTATTGACATTTAGGAAACTGAAGGAGATAGAAGCACGTGTTATACCAACAGAACAAGTGGTTCAATAGAGGTCCTAACTTCTAATGGAAGTAAGAATACTACTTACAGAAGGAGCACAGAATTGGCCTTTCTTGATATTCACAATTTTTCCTGTCTTGGCAGCTGCTACTAGAAGATCTGTCTGCCATTGTACATATCCATGAACAGGAGGAATGAAATAAAGAAAGACATTATCTGAATTGCAAAACTATTTTATCACTCAGAGCACTGAATTCTATTAGAACTATTGACATCCATTTTACCTGACGGCACAGAAAAGCTGGGATCTGGATAATATCTACAACCCTGCCAACTGCCTCACACTGAAGAAAGAACAAGTATGAGAAGCAGTTTACGACGTTACACGAGCACTTCGATATTGTACAATGGTAACGTCTCATCCTTGATCATTATCATTGACAAAAAAGTTAGGGAAAGGGCGTGTGTGGTGTCAATAATTCATATGCAATGTTCTAAGAGTTCTGATGATCCTAATAAGTCATACTTCACTCAGTAAAGATGTTTAAACTTTAAACATGTATTTCTTCCTCAAAGGGCTTCCACCTTCTTGTATTCCTAGACTCATCAAACTATCATCCTTGTGGAAACAAACAAGCAATCAGTTCAGTTACACTTATCCTTACGAACTGTTGGACCAATAAGATACAGCTAACTAAGTCCCCAAGGGAACACCCCAATGGCTCAAGCTTCACACTTCTACAGCGGAGATCTGAGTTCGACTTCCATTGGGTGCGGTGGAGAGGGCTTAAGTCAATTTTTTTTTAAAAAATTATGTCTTGCAAAAAGAAGAAGATGCATGATTCAGGAAACAAATAGAGATTACCGATGTAATATGCTTAAGCATATACTCACAGCAGAGTACAGAATCATTTGCAAGTATGCTCAGGTCATATCTAGAAGCTATCAATAGTTCATTCTGACAAATATTATATAATACACAAGCACATATATTTGGCAGGGAATGAAAGAAGCATGTTGCGAAGAAAGAAATGAAGGCAACAGTTACAGCAAACAAGTGCCATCACAAGATAGAAACTCAAGAGCATCAATGAAATATCTAAAAGGGAAACAAGTTGCAATAAGTTACCTGGGCCGATTCATGCACATCAGTCACGATAGGGATGTCATATGCTAGCTTAACCTTCTCAAGGATCTGCAACCAGAAAGGCAATACTAACATTTAAAATTATTGGAGCGCATTGACTTTCTAATAAACTTCAGATAAATCAAGTTCAGATCATTCAAAACTTCTAAATTTCAGTGGCAGCAAGATCTAGTTTGTTTGACATTTTATGCAAAATAGAACTTCTGAGTTAAATACAATAACAGCAAATACCTTCAGTCCTTCAACCATGCCAGGACCCCGAAATGATTTTGAGGAAGTTCGGTTAGCTTTGTCAAAGCTCGACTTGAAAACAAGAGGCACTCCTAATCTATAACATTGAAAAAGGTCATCTCTCCACAATATATTTATAATAATAGTTACCAATTCGATATTAGCTTAAATTACAAACAAGCAATGTTTCCATTCACACAAACCACCTTATTGTCCATGAAAAATAAACCAAAAGCACGTCGTTCTCATCCAATCATAACATTTTCCTTTTGCTGATAAAAAATCATAACATTTTCCCATCAAAACAAATATTCAGCTCAACCACTTCAATTTCCACAGCAAACAACACAGTGCAGATGGTAAAACAAGGAGACATACTTGGTTGCGATACCCTTTATGTGCTTGGCCATCTTCATGACATGCTCCTCAGATTCAATCACATTGGGACCGGCTAATAAGAAAAATGGTTGTGCAGCCTGTTTAAGGTGAGCAAAATCAAATAACTGTCAACCATCACATCTTTACGCTGCAAAGACAAAAGGGTAACCCTCTCCTAACCTTGAGCTGGTTATATAGCAAAGATGAAGAGTCCATCTCCTCTGCTTAGCTACAAAACAATACACGAGAAATTAAAAACTCCTTCAATGCATGGGTTGTTTAGAAAAATAATTTGCTAATAACCACATAAATAGTCACATACACAGATACAATAACCATGAATTGATAGTATAATAATGAAAATCTAGAATTAGGATTTTGTTTAAAACATTTATAAATTCAGTGATATACTCCACAGAGCCAACAGAAAACCCAACATGATCACAACCTCAACCAATGCACTGATAGTTTAGACAAATTGCTTGGAATCCCAACGTAACAGCAAAATTGAACCACAAATTTCACAGTACAAAGATCAAAAACCCATGGATCTGTAGCATGGTTGTCAGATCGTGACTCTTTAGACCAATTATTAGAACAGTGAACTGTATGGTACAGCGAAACAGCCGAACTCAAACGATACTTCGATAGAGATCCAGAAACATACTCGAACGAACAAATCCAAATCCGTAAAAAAATGTATAAAACTACATTCATTTCAAAATCACTAAAATCAGAGCCACAGTTCAGCTATGAAAACTTATTCAAGCAGTGCAAAAAATACCACTGAACACTCTGAAATCCAATGGCAGAATCGGAAACGAAAGACACGGCGGTTATAGCTCGATTGGGTGCTTGGAGTCGCCGGAAGAGAAAGAGATCGAGGAGGTTTCCGTCGAGAGTGCTTGAACTCGTCACTGAGAATCTGAGATGGAGACCACTGAACATCAACATATATCAGCGGAGCTGTGAAGTCGA
>JAYMSV010000104.1:0-22272 GCA_036897745.1 Erodium moschatum
GGCGGCCCCACGGGGAAGCAAACCCCTTGTGCGGGCTCGGGGGGCACCGCACCCGCCGCAGCCCCGAGGGAACCAGTATAATCAGAATTGGGGTTACGGTGGCGGCGCAGCTGCTCCTCCGCCTGCTGGTGGTGGTGATGGGTCTGCGCCACCAGCTCCATCTTCTTCATTTCCTCAGCAGAACTATAATCAGATGAGACCCAATTCGAGTTACCATAGTGGGTATGGCTCATCCTCTTCTCAGCCACATTATGGTCCTCCTAGAGCTCAGCACCCTCCACCACCTCCTCCTGCGCAGCAGTATTCCTATCCTCCTCCTCCACCGCCAGAGTCTTCTTATCAGCCTCCACCTCCTTCCATGTCACACAGTTCAGTGACCTTGCAGCCTCCACAACAACCTCCTATGTATTACCCTTCCTCCAAGTATAGCCAGTTCAATTCCCAGGCGATGCAGCCTCCACCCCCGCCTCCGCCTTCGTCTCCTCCAAGCTCATCAGCTCCGCCCCCTCCACCACCTGGTTCTCCTCCCCCACCTCCTTCATCAGCTCCTCCTGAGAGTCGAAGTAGGGATAGTCATAGTGGCATGAACAGGAAGCCTCATGGGCATGACAAAGGGAAGGAGCGTGATTTGTCTAAACAACAAAAGCCCCCTGTTCCTCATGTGAAGAAATCAAATGGGCCTCCGGGGAGAGTGGAGACCGAGGATGAGAGGAGATTGAGGAAGAAAAGGGAGTTTGACAAGCAAAGGCAAGAAGAGAAGCATAGGCATCAGTTGAAGGAGTCCCAGAACACAGTTCTGCAGAAGACCCAGATGTTGGCTTCTGGGAAGGGACACGGGTCTATTGTTGGTTCACGCATGGGGGAGAGGAGGTCTACTCCGTTCTTGAGTGGTGAGAGGATCGAGAATAGGCTAAAAAAGCCAACCACATTTTTGTGCAAGTTGAAGTAAGTATGTTGACATATGTGTTTGAATTGATTTCATTTGTTTGTTGGCATTCCTTTACCTATCAGCCTAATCTAGGTTGATTGCCACTACATGTTATTATGTTTCTAGAAGAAAAAAAATGTTCACTTCAACCAGTAAGTCACCAATATAAACACCAACAAAAGATATGGTGAAATGCTATCATTTTGCATGTCACACTTGTTGAGCATTCTGATGAAAATCATTACATGATGCAATGTACTTTTTTGCTGATAGGAAAATTATTTATGATTTTTGAAAGCATATCTGATAGATGTTCAAGTATTTCTTCCATGGGCCTGCTTCCAACACTGATGCCCATATTTGTGCTGTTTTGTTTTAATTTTAAAGGTTTAGAAATGAACTGCCTGATCCCAGTGCGCAACCAAAGCTCATGACCGTGAAGAGGGACAAGGATCGGTATGTATTCTTTTTCAGTGGTCCATGTGTTCTTGGCTGTCTATGTTACACTCTTTTAAATGTCAATGGCATCATAGGCTTGGTAATAGCGTCTATTCTAGACAACCATAATTCAAATTCTTGGCTAGAAATGAGTTTTTTTTTTTATAAAAAAACTGTTGTTTTCATTACATTATAGACAAAGTTTGTCAATATCGATTATTTAATGTCCTGGATCCTAAAACTATGCTCTGAATTGGAGTGGAGAGGCCACAATGTCTGTGGTGGAGTAAATGAGCCATATGCCATCTCTTGAAGTCTTATTCGACAAAGCATGAGAGATTATAAAAAAAGTTTAGGATAACCTTAGAAGTGAACAAGGAAGATGATTAGTATTTATTAATATGAGCTAGTTGCACCTGAACCAACTGTTTTGAGATACCTAATGGGCATAATCTTGTATCTTACTGTCTTGGGAAGTTTAAGTTTGATGCTCTAATTCTACTGTCTTTTCAGATTTTCAAGATACACCATTACATCTTTGGAGAAATCTTACAAGCCAGAACTTCATGTTGAGACAGATCTCGGGATACCGCTCGACCTGCTTGACCTTAGTGTTTACAAGTATTATTATCTTGGCACAATTTTATTTTGAAAACATCACTTTCACTTTCTTTTTGTAACATAAGAAAATTTATATTTCCATTTTGAAACTTGTCTGATCAGTCCTCCCAAAGAGCGACCGCCCCTTGAACCCGAGGACGAGGAATTGCTGCGTGATGATGAATCAATAACGCCTGTAAAGAAGGATGGAATAAAACGAAAGGACAGACCAACTGATAAAGGTGTTGCATGGCTGGTGAAAACTCAGTATATATCTCCACTCAGCTTGGAATCGACAAAACAGGTATGTTTTATTTATTTTTTTGTCGTAGAATAAAATTACTATGTAGAACTAATCTCATAACTTCCAACACCTTGACATTTTCAGTCTCTAACTGAAAAACAAGCAAAAGAACTCCGAGAAATGAGGGGAGGCCGCAACATTTTGTCGAATCTTAACAATAGGTTTGTGCTACTTCAACCTGACCATGTGGTGATGATTATAGAATTAATAGTAGTATTTTTGTGTGTGTGTAGTATAGTCATTGCTGAAACTATAATGATTTTTCAGGGAAAGACACATTAAAGAGATCGAGGCTTCATTTGAGGCGGCCAAGTTACCTCCCAAACATGCAACTAATAAGGATTTATATCCTGTGGAAGTTCTACCATTGTTGCCAGATTTTGATAGGTGTGGGAGTTGGAACTACTCAAATGATATATTTCTGGTTGAATGAGTAACTTAAGTTTCGAGAATTATGAAACTTTTGAAACCAAGTTCGTAATTTTCATACTCTATATGTATCACGCTATTGTTTTAGGTACGATGACCAATTTGTTGTAGCGCAATTCGATAATTTTCCGACAGCCGATTCAGAATTCTATGGCAAGTTGGATGCATCTGAACGTGATGCTCACGAATCAAAGGTAAGAGTTATAAACAAGTTACAAACTAACAATACATGTGAGCTGTAAATTTGTTAACGTTTGTTTCGATCACACATATAATCAAGAAATAAGCAAAGTCGAAGCAATTTGTTGTGAATTTACCAATCATTTTTTCATTACAGGCTGTTATGAGAAGTTACATGGCAGCAAGCTCCGACCCTGCTGAGCCAGAGAAGTTTTTGGCGTACATGGTTCCTTCCGCTCATGAGGTAGATTGCCTAGTGTTTAATACTATCCTACTATGTTGCTTTGGGGTATGAAACCGTAATGGTAATTTATTGTAAGGAAAATCTCACTCAGCTACCCTGAAGTATGCGCTGCTCTCAATCAACTACCCCTTAGTTCAAAAAGTTTTGACAACCTCTCATGTTTGTTTGGTCTTAATTTACCCCAATTCTGTCAACTTTTAGGGGTGTGAAACGACGAAAATACCCGTGTTTTTTTTTACATTAGGGCATTTTTGTCATTTCACACCCATAAGTGGATGGAGTTGGAGTATGAAACCGTAATGGTAATTTATTGTAGGGAAAATCTCATTCAGCTACCCTTAAGTATGCACTGTTCTCAATCAACTACGTTCAAAAAGTTCTTGACAACCCCTCATGTTTTTGTCCCAATTCCGTCAACTTTTGGGGTGTGAAATGAAAAAAATACCCTTGTTTTTTACATGAGGGTATTTTTGTCATTTCACACCCAAAAGTTTATGGGATTGGGGGTATACTGAGACTAAAAACATCTGGGTTGTCAAAAACTTTTTGAACTTGGGGCAATTAGTTGACAGTGGTGCATACTTAGGGGTGGCTGAGTGAGACTATCTCTTTATTTTACTCTCAGTTATCGTTTTGTTGTTCATTTATGTATTTCTTTGTTATATGGTTGCAGCTATCGAAGGATATCTACGACGAAAATGAAGACACATCGTTTACTTGGATTCGCGAGTACCATTGGGACGTAAGTACCAAGAATCTCCGAGTTCTTTTATGGCTACTTTGTACTTTTCAATTACTTACAGTCTTGTTTGGACTCGTCAAATAGGTACGAGGTGATGATGCAGATGACCCGGCAACATATCTTGTATCGTTTGGTGAAGATGAAGCTCGCTATTTGGTAAGTACCAAAACTAAAAATCGTTTTATTTCTTTCGTTCTCTTTCTGTTCGGTTTACCTTAATATTTATACTCATGTTCTTCGTGATACACGCAGCCTCTTCCTACGAAGCTTAATTTGAGGAAAAAGAGGGCCCGGGATGGAAGGGCTGGTGATGAGATTGAACATTTCCCTGCACCTTCTAGCGTGACTGTAAGGAGGAGGTCGGTTGTTGCAGCAATCGAGTTGAAGGATCCAGAGGTCAGCCCTCACTGCTATTTATCTAATATTCAAGTACTATGCTACTCTCCCGCTCAAAAAAAATACGTGCCCATTTTGGTTTTCTTGCAAAAGTTAAAGATTAGTCCAATTCATGCAAGAATATTATGCATAATTTACATCCTTGAAAGGAAAGTTAGACATGAAATATCAATTTAAGAAAATAGGACAGCTATTTCGGAGCCGACGGAGTGTATTTTAGGGATATGTACAGAAAAGTACCTTGTCTATTCACATTTTGCAAATTACGGCCTTCATTTTGTTATAATGGTAGAAAAGTGCCTTGAACTTGTATTTTTGTTGCACTTTGAATCGGTTTGTTTTAAAATGATGGTTTTGCCTTTTTCAAAAGTAAAAAAACAAAAAATCCAGAATTTTTATCTTTTCGAATTAAAATTTGAAGGAGAAAATAATCATTTGAAACGAATTGATACAGTGGAGAATTGCAAAAAAGTTCCCTTAGGTATTCATTTTTGCAACTTGTAGCCCTCTATTTTATAATTACAAAAAAGGACACTGAACTTGCCTTTTGTGTTGCACTCTGTATAAATTTGTTTCAAAATGACCATTGGAAACTTATATTTAACATTAGTAATTAAAGAACAAAAAATCCAAATTTTCATATCCCATAAATTTCTTAATCTTTGTACGGTACAAAGTGGAAGAAAACTAAGGGATATGAAATTCTGGATTTTTTATTCATTATTTTCTAAATCTAAAATGTGAGGGTAAATCATCACTTTTATACAAATTACAACAAAAAGACAAGTTCATGCTACAAATTGGAAAAAATGAATACAAGTTCGAGTCACTTTTTTTTTTGTGCTATCATAGATATATTTTATGTTTGGGTAGTGTTGACTTGGGTACGATCATGATTTCATCAGGTGTATTCAAACTCAAAGGGAAAGGGTTCTATGTCTGAAGCAGGAGGTTCAGACATAGAAGAAGGGTTTGTGAGGCGACAACACGGCGGTCGGCACCATGAGGATATGGACCAATACAGCGGAGGCGAAGACGATATGTCGGATTAATGGAAGCAAGAGATTGGTCTCCAATTTTTGTAGGTGGGTTGGATTGGCAGTATGTGTACACCTGATGATGGAAATGAAATTTAGGGTCTGACTGACTTTGATCAAATAAAATACGAGGTAGTGATTTGATTTCCTCCATATCTCTATCACTTTGAGTGCATTTTGGGTTTGTATCATGTTTGGTATAGCATTATAGTGTTCCTTTTTGAGCAAAAATATGATATCAACTGTAGAAAAGGGTTAGGACATGATATTGAAGGTATTGTACCTTGGTTTTCATCATGGTCACCTATGGACAGTGGTCTTTTGGTGTCAATTTTAGGGGAGGTCATGTACTTTAGACTAGTATCAATTCAAGTTGATGAATTTTTCAATTTGTCTTAGGATGAACACAATAGTCTTCTTGTATGAAAATTTCTATATTTTTTTTGTCATTAGTGTTTGAATTATAGTAAATTGACACACAAACAAAATTGATGGGGTAAATTGATATTTTTTTTTATCATGATAGTTTTGAAGTATTTTGCTTAAAATTTAGGGTTAATTACGCTCACCTACCCCGTATTATACACGTTTAACGGAAAAATACCCCAAAGTTATTTCGTAACGAATACATATCCCAAACTAACAGTTTGTAACATCCCCCTTTCCATCCATTTTTCCATCAATTTTTAGGGCTAGATTTAGGTTTGGAGAGAGATCTAGGGTTGGAGTTGGTTTTAAGATTTCAACATTACGGGTAGTTTCGGAATTTCTGAAAAAAAAATGAACAGTAAACAGATGGAATGGGGGATGTTACAAATTGTTAGTTCGGAGTATGTATACGTTATGTGGGGTAGTTATTCGTTAAACGTGTATAGTTCGGGGTAGGTGAGTGTAATTAACATTAAAATTTATTAAAATCGGATCATATATATATATAAGGTTGGACTCTGCAATAATTTGCTCTCTGTTTTCTTCTTCAATTGATATTTGGTAAAATATTAAGGGGACTCTATATAGTTCATTTATAGCATTACATTAGGTCTGTTCTTGATCAATCTAGGGTGAAATTTGTAACCCTCTTTTCCTACACAAGTCAATCTTGAAACTTGAATAAACGAGGAGGATCCAAGGTTTTTGCACTAAAAGCGACTCTATCTAGAAGGTTTTGTAGAGGCGAGACGTGATTTTCGCGCGTATCGTCTGGGTAAATGGAGAGACGAAACCATGAGAAGAAGATGCTCGGACGAGACATGTGTTGTAAGGGCGAATAACCTAAGGTCGGGCGGAAGTCCATTCCTATTCATACGTTTGGACGCCACGTGTCGCAATGGTTGAAAGATAAACCTACTCACTCACCCTAGTAGTTGGAGATGGGCTATTCTTGTTGTGCGATAATTTCTACTTTTATGGGCCTGGCCCAATATCACATTTCTTAAAAGCCCAATGATAGAAGCCCAATGGGCCCAGGCGACTCAGATTCAAATGTTTCTAGAAGAGCCCGCCTGTATGCAGAGGTTGAAAAGGAATTCAAATTTCTGGAGAGAGAGATAGAGAAGACGAATCTGCAGAAATGGCTCTTCGGAACGAAGGCCCAGCCAAGTCTGTGAGGAAAGCTTTGAGGGACGTGCACAACACGAAGAACAACGAGAGCAGGTCTCAGGGAAAGAGCAGCGTCGCTTCCAGATTCTCCGTACCCGCGAAGAAGGAAATCCCCAAAATGGAAGAGGACGACTCGCTCGACAGCCTCTTGCTCGTACAGTCCGATCTCTCCTCAGTCCTCAACCAGGTTCGCTTTCGTTTCTTCGATTTTGCGGTGCTGTGTGATTCTCAGGTTTCATGTTCGTCTCCTCTTTTGGGTTGCTGTCGAAAGCTCTGATTTCGTTGGACTCGCGTGGTTCTGATTCGTACTGGTCTTGGCTTGTGAGCTTTTGGTTTGCTTTATTAGATTGGTATCGGGTGTTTTTTGTGTGGGGTTTGGTTGAATTTGCTATTTGTAGAAATGGTTGATTAGGGTTTTCTTCATTTCTGGTTCTGAGGGTCTCGACTGTTGAATTTATGAGTCCTTTGATTGTTGTTTGGGAATGGTAACTGAAATTGGGTGGTTGTTGGATTTGTGTGATTCAAAGTTTGTGGATAGCTGGCTTGTTGAATAATTGAAATGATCGAATTGATTGCTATTCGCCGTGTTTTGATGTAATATTTGTTTGTAACATACAACTTGACAATGCAACAAACAACGGGTTATGGTACTGACAAATGTTACTAGAGAAAGTGACTAATGTGAGTGCTAATATGCTGCTGATGGTGTTAAGCGTTTATGATTCTTGTCATATTTTCATCATCTTTTTGTACCCTTTTGGTTGTGTGGTCACTCTATGAAAATTTTCCATACCCATAAGCAAACTGGTTTTCTTGCAGATTGATAAACTTGTTGCTCGAGCATTCGAAGTAAAGACAACAAGCAAACAAGGAAGGAGTGAAATCCAATCATTTAAGCAAGTATTGTCTGACATGCTTTCTTCTTTAAAGGTCAATGCTCTATCTATAATTTGGTTCTTGATATCATGATATATAATAGGCTTCATACATGAAATGAAAATGTTGATGATTTCATTGTTCATTATGCATATGCAGCCATGGGTTTCAAGATTTGAGAAGGCCTTAGCGGATGACCCTTTGGGGCATGAGAATGAGTCAGTAGAGTCTCCATCTAGTAAAAGCGTAGGCAGTCCAGACGAAACCAAGTTAGAGTCTTTGATCTCTCCTTCTCCTCTTGTGTCTTGGCGTGCTGACTGTACTATCAAGAGAGGTAGACAACTATTTGTGCTTACACCTATGCCTATGGCGAAAGGTTTATTATCTTCCAGACATCAAGAGTCCTCTAAATCGGTATTTGAAAGGGTTAGTTGTGATACTACAGTTCAGCTACCGTCATTGTTTGATATTTCTGGAGATTCAAATGATGATTTGCTTGAAGACGTGGTAGCTAATCCATTGCCTAGGACAGCTTCTGATGTAGTTGTGGCAGAAACTAGAATCTCTGAGGAGGATTTACCATCTCCAGCAGTGCTTTCGAAAAGAGAGAACTCTATGCTTGTTATGACTCCTAGATTGAAGATGTCGCCTCCTAAATCATGTGTTGTGCTTGAACCCATCTCTGAGTCTTGTCACCAAGACAACATCAGGGCTCGAAAGTCAACTCCGTTTCATGCGAGAACTCTAGATTGCGATGATTCCGATTCTTCCGAGTCCTCCAGCAAGGAAGCCTCAGAGCGTCTGGCGTTGAAGTACCCTGAACTTTTAGGGATACAACAGGGGTACAAAATGGGAATTAAGAAGAAAGCTCTTGATGATTCATGGGACTGGTTCATGTCTCCTCCTAAAAGCTGTGTTTTAATGGAGCCACCGGATGAGAACCCATTGAAGGCTGATCTCCATCAGCAAACCAAGTTGCCTTCACTGAAGGAAACTGATGTTTGGAACAATTGCCATCAAACCCAGAAATCTTGTCATCAAGGTATTGTTCATTAGTTCTAATATGCATTTTATTCTCTAGTGTTGATAGCACAAAAGTACAATGGAATATTCATTTTTTTGCAACTTGTAGCCCTCTTTTTTGATAATTGCAAAAAAATGCTGTGAACTTGTCTTTTTGCTCCATTTTATATCAAAATGATGATTTTACCCTTACAATTTAAAAATAATGAGTAAAAAACAAAACAGAAATTCATATCCCTTAATTTCTTGCTCTTAGTACCGTACAAAGAACAATTAAATTAAGAGATACAATTTTTTTTTACTTAATTTTAAAATTTTAAGGGTAAAGTCGTCATTTTGAAACAAGATTACACAGATAATAAGAAGACAAGTTTTTTTTACAATAATTGTAGAAGAGTGCTACAAATTGCAAAAAGTGAATACGTCAATGTACTATTTCGCAATCACCCCTATTCTCTAAGCAACTAAAATGGCAAGCAAGCCAAAGCCAATATGTAAGTGATCATTTTTTGTGTTTCTTCAGGCTTCACTGTAGAGAGCACTCCTATGTGGAAGCAGCCTGAAAGCACGATCCGGAAGGGCAAACCTGCAGGTGAGAACACTTTGAAGAAGGAACTATGGACAAGATTCGAAGCAGCAACGACCAACAAACATGGTTTCGATTCCTCGGTTCTTCCAAATACTTCCCAGAAAGGATTTCTTGACTTACTTGAAGAGGTTTCATGTGCTGAGACTAGTCCAGTTTCTGAGAGTTTGAGATAACAAACATTTTGCCCCTTTCACAACCAATGTGGTTACTGTGGAAATGATGTGTGAATCTGATGATCTGTGTAATCGAAAGTCTTCAGACATCTGAATGTTAATCTGAAATTGTTTATCCTGGCCGGTGTTTGCATGTCAGGTATCATTCTCATGCTTGTATAAGCCAAAAAATTGGTTGAAATGTAAATTCAATAACCATATGATAAACATATATATTATGAGGTCTTTCTTTATAAGTTCGAGTTTTGGGGTTGGATTGAATTTTTAATGTGATATGCATAAGTCCCATCTTGCTATACTGAAACTTAATGGTAGAGTTTTGCTACTATTCATACCACTTTATTTAAGAAACCTTTTGATCTGAACTAAAACAAATAAGTTTAAACATAAAGTATTGAAGTGATAGACAAATAATGGCCCCTAAATAAGTAAATGGAAAACTGTCATGTATTATTTACTTTTTGTAAACTATAGTTTTTTTTAATAATGATAAAATGTAAGTGTTGTGAAAATGCATTTTTCTTATACTTATCAATTTTAAAATGATAATTTTACTAGAAAATTTTAAGTTTTAATTATTAAAAAATTAGAACAAAAAACCCCGGAATTCTCATTTCTCTTAATTTTCTTCCTCTTTATGTGATACAGTGAGGAAGAAAAGGCAGGGATGTGAAAATTCTGAGTGTTTTATTTTAAAGAAAATAGAGAGCAAATTTGAATCGCCCTGACATTGGTTTGGTGTATGAATTCTAATAGCTTCTCGACCTCGAAAACCCTTGATGTATTTTTGGGTGATAACAGGTAGTACCCGATGTTTAGGGCATCAACAGTGTGAAAATCTCCTGCCCTCCCAAACTTCAATCCTTTGACAGAGTCGGTGTTTTCGAGCTCACCCTAATTAGGTCTTTCTTAGTACAAATGAGTTTCTTATTCTTGCGGGTCTTTGGTTGCGTCCTATGTGTGGCAATCACTTAGAGATGTCTCCCCTCCTTACTTGCTATTCAAGATGAGAAATGTGGTCTTTAATTGACAAAATTAATAGAAATCGACCGTCGCCTTTTCGGAAAGAAAAAAAAACAAACGGGTTCTAGGAGCTTTACTTGTGTCATAGCGATAGAATAAAAAAGTTAAGTTCTAAGAATAGTTAAATTTGAAATTAGTTGAGGCGATTTCAAAATAACCATAACTAGAGGGGTATCTGCCTAAATAACCCATTCCTTAAACACGCGCTTCTCCTCTCCTCACTCTCGCAGCTTCTCTGGTTCTGAACTCGTAACTCGTCAGCTCCTGACTCACTAAAACTTTACCCGCCAAAACTCACCCCTCAAACCCTAACACCATCGCTCCTTCTCCGCAGAAACAATGGCAGAGACGACTCAGTTGACTCGGCATATCGAATCGTTCGTCGATTTGTCTCGCTCTTCGAGCCAGCAGGTCCAAATTCTCAGTAAACCAAATCATTTTCACTGCTTTTGAATTTTTTGTATGGTTAATTGATCATAGCAGCTTCTAAATTACTTGTTCTGTGCGTGAATTGCTGCTGCGGAAATTGATAATGTAGATTTTTCAATTTGTTGCCACAACTATGTATTGGGCTTTTGGTTATGCTCTGAGATGTGGTTCCTATCATTTTGCTCATCATGTGCGTGCCGCAGGCTGCAAGTTTGGAAGCAATTGCTTTCCTCATAAAGAACGATGAATTGACTCTAGAAGAACTGGTACTGTCTCAAATGATCAGTTCTTATATGCTCAACTATTGTTGCTTTTGGTATCAGTTTGTGATTTCATCTTTGGTGATACTTAGGTCAGGGAGATGAGCTTGTATTTGACCACTACAGATAGCGTTGTTCGATCTAGAGGTATTTTCTCGGTCGTGCCTAGATGTCTTCAATTATGATTGTAAGACTATTTATTAGTACTCTGTAAATAAGTATCTAATTTGACATTTTAGCAAAAAAATGGAGGTTTTAAATTTTGCACTTGTTTTTCTCCCATGTGATATTATTGGTAATTGTGCTTATTTCACTTCCTAAAAGAGAACGTGGACGCTTCTTTTGGGACAGCCAAATTTAATGAGATGGGCATCTAATATAGAATAGAGTGAGTACTTAACAGTGTCCATCTGATTATGTTATTGATTCCCATGGTAATTCAATAGAATAGAGTGAGTACTTAACAGTGTACATCTGTTTATGCTGTTGAAGCCAAGAACAATGCTTGACAGACACTCTAGTAATGCTGATCCCTTTTCAGGTATCCTTCTTCTTGCAGAAATGCTCGCGCTTCTTGCTTCAAAGCCGCTTAGTGACACTACTCTACATACCCTGATCGGTTTCTTCACCGACCGGCTGGTAAGTTAGTTGCACACTCACATTCTCAAACATTATCAACATAGCAGAGGTGCCGATATGCAGCTATGTAACTACTGTCACTTTAGGTCACCTCAACTTGTTTCTTTACCTTTGCAAATACAAGCATGTGATTGTATTCATTATCTTTTATTACTCTGCAAACAAAGTGTAGATAACAATATTCTGTATCAGGCAGATTGGAAAGCTTTACACGGTGCACTTGTTGGTTGCTTGGCACTGATGCAAAGAAAAGCTAATGTTGGTATGGTCACTGGCAGTGATGCAAAGGCGGCTGCACAGTCTTACTTACTGAACCTACAGGTGCAGTCTCTAGGGCAGCATGATAGGAAGGTAAATTATTTACTTATTCTCCACATGCTATGTGCTACCATATTATATAGATAATGCGGATACCTCCCAAAACTTTTGTCCTTCTATATTTGATAATTTCATATCAGTCTTAGCTGTTTCACATCACTTCCACATGTCCTTACAGCTTTGCTTTGAACTTCTGGAGTGCCTATTAAAACACTATCCAGACGAGGTTGCTTCACTGGTATTATTCTAATTCTTATTTTCCTTAAACTATAGCTTTGAATGATGTTTAAGAAAAGACGCGATAAGGCATGCCTTAATGTGAGTTTTGTTGAAGGATTCATGTATGGGACCCCAAGGTTGGTTGGAAAAGGCTTGGTGGTGGCTCTTGTAGTCTGATTTATTATTTGGTTCTCTTCATCTTTTTTTTTTGTATTTGAAACTAATAAAGTTCTTTCTGTCCTCTAGGGTGATGACCTTATTTACGGAATATGTGCAGCTATTGATGAAGAAAAGGACCCTCAGTGCTTAATGCTAACCTTTCACATCGTTGAGATTATGGTCCAACTATTTCCAGATGCATCTGGGCCTCTTGCAAGTTTTGCTGGAGATCTTTTTGAAATGCTTGGTTGTTACTTTCCCATTCATTTTACACACGTAAGCCTCTGGTTGTCATGTGAAGTTAGTCTGTTAGGTACATGATTACCAAAATAAAAGACTCATTCTCTTTATCTACCACAAAATTTCTCTCCTTTTGTTGTTGCAGATTATGCTCTATGCATCACTACCTTGTAATACCCCATTAATTGTATTAACTGTTCATATAATTTCTTATATGCTCATTGTAAACAACAGACATGTTTCAGAAGAAAACTAGATCTAATTTCAAAAGTCACCTTACATTGGTAGTAAGTATGATATATGTTTTGTTTATGTTCAGGTCATCTTCTTAAGTTGTGAGTAGGCTGTTAGCAACCAAATAGGTATTGTATTCACATTTTCACTCACGAGACTTACATTATCTTCTCCCTATTAATAAAATAATCTAATTCCCCCGTGTGTGTTTTTGGCTCAAAGTTTCTTGCCACAATGAAAACCATAGTTGGTTGTTTCAGGATCTAGCTTAACCCAATCAATATACAATTTTCCCAGTATCTATTTCAAAAACGTAGAAAAATATATACTCTTGTTGTCTTTCTATGAAGTTACATTTTCTGTGAGTTTGAAGTATGAAAATATTAAATATACAATTGCACTGAACGAAAGAGTTTGGTTCCTTTTATCATGCTGATAATATTATGTCTTGCTCATCTAGAATGTGGGGTTCTTTTTGTTTTGCAGCCAAAAGGTGAGGATATTGCTGTGAAGAGAGATGAGCTATCAAGGGCTCTAATGGTATGCCATGCTTTTATTGAAACTAACCCTGTTTCCAAGAGCAACTTGCACCATCTGTTCTGCATTAATTTTAAGTAATATACTGGTCTGTGATCACTTTTGCTTCTTTCCTCAAGTGCAAGGATAATTCATGTTTGTGTGAACTTCACTTCCATATTTTTCTTAATTATTTCAGAGTTTTCTTTTCTTTTTTGTGATTTGTTTTTTTTTTGCAGTTAGCTTTCGCTTCCACGCCTCTTTTTGAGCCATTTGTCATTCCATTGCTTCTTGAAAAGCTTTCTTCTTCTCTATCATCAGCAAAGGTCGGTTCTTATTGAATATAATTTCATATGTGTGATTTCTTTATCCGCAGCAGGCGATGCTGTGGAGAATCTATGTTAGACGTCCAGTTTTATTGAGTACTTGCAATTATTATACTTACAGGTCGATTCCTTGAAGTATCTTGCTCACTGTGCACCTAAGTATGGGGCAGACAGGATCGAGAAACATGTTAAATCTATTTGGTCTGCATTAAAAGATGTAATATATGCTTCACTAGAAGGACCTGTCTTGTCCTGTGCTCCACAGACATTTGGTGATCTAGGAGTTGGCGAAAGTGATATTGCAACTGAAGCCCTAACACTTCTGCAAAAGCTTCTTGTGCAAAATAATAATTTGGTCTTAAGTTTGATTATTGTTGATGAAGATGTGAAAATGGTTTTCAATAGCTTCACTAGCTACAAGAATTACAATGATATTCCCTTGAAAAGCAAGCAGAAACTACTGGCAATGGGCCGGATCCTTACTGTTTCTGCCAAGACTTCCACTGCTTCTTGTAATAGAATATTTGAAAATTTCTTTCCCCAATTGATGGGCACTCTCAAGCTTCCTGCTAGAAATTCACCTGGGGAATACTCTCCAAGTGACAGTTATGTACTATCTGAAAAACTTAATTTTGGAGCTCTCTATCTTTGCACTGAACTCCTGGCAGCAGGCAGAGATCTGATTTCAGGCTACAAAGAAATTGTGTCACTATCTTTTTCTATGGAGTCATTTAGCTTCATGCTTCAGAACTTTTCTGATTCTTTATCTAAAGCATTGAGGTCTACATTAGCGGTAATTGATGAAAACACACCAGATGCAGAGATATACCTTCAAGGTGAGTGTTTAATACCGTGTGTTCTAGATATATTCTCTCTTTACAGATATTGAAATTGAATCGATCAGATATTGGCCTTTCTCTGTTTTCCCCTCAGGAAAGGTCGTTTACAGATAACTTACAAGGATATTATGTATTTATGACATGAATTTGATGTATCTTTTTAGTTAGGACCTTATTTAAAATAAATTGTCTAACCCAACATCTGATCTGAGATTGGACATCAACCACTGATTTTCATAGACATATCACCCTTGTCTGGACTCTTACTGAAGGTTGTCCAGAATATACTTTAGTAATTTTCAGATATTGAGAGTAATTATCTGCACCTTATCTCTTGATTTGTTGATATAAGCTAAACCTATGTAACACTAACTCAAATATAATATCTGAAAACTCAGGAGCAAAATCTGCGGTAAGATGTTCATTCCCTGGAAATGATTTGCTTTTCTTGTGCATTTCGCAAATTGTTTTGTATTTAAGTGACATGTTAAAGTTATTAAACAGTTATGATCATTAAGTACCAACAGATTCTGGATATGCTCATTTTTTTTCCTTTATGCAGTGAGGAGCCTGCAGATTCTGGCTACAATACCCGAAGTAATATCAAAATCTACCTTTGAGGATATTTTAATGTCATTCATGACCACTATTACCATAGATTTCAACAAACCATTGTTATGGAAACTTTCACTGAAAGCTATACTAAATATTGGCTCCTATGTGGATGGGTGCAATGAGCCGGAGAAGGCACAGAGCTATGATCATATTGTTGTAGAGAAGGTTATCTCATTGGTGTATCTTGATGATGCTAGCATGCCTTATCCACTCAAACTGGAAGCAATGTTCGACCTGTGCACAAGTGGGCACAAGCATATGCTGAAAGTTGTCCAAGGGTTGGAAGAAGCTATATTTGCGAATTTACTGGAGGTTTGTGTGTGTATACTTTATGAATCCTATAATTCTCGATATAAGCTGTTTCTTTTTATCTAACGTTACTTAAATGTTGCATTTAATCTAGGTTTTTGGAAATTCAAAGTCAGCTGATACTGTAGTCCAGCTTCTGGATTGCTACTCTGATAAGGTGTTCCCACGGTACACTATTCTTCCCTGATAGTTATGGTTTCTTATGGTCATTGTGATTATTCGAATTCATGAATTGAATGCTGCTATGTTGTTCGATTCTTCTGACATGCCTGGCAACTATTTATTTTTAGGGATAATCTCACATAAGTACACTAAACTTGTCACATTTCTCACTTAACTACACTGACTTTAAATTTTCTCACCTAACTACACTCAACTTCCATTTTTTCTCACTTTACTCTATTTTGGTAATAAATGACAAAAATACCCCTAGAACATTTTAGGGAACTTGGACAAGAATATACATGTACCGTCAATTTCTTTTATTTATTACCATACAGAAAGTTATTACAAATTAATTTCTCGATGGGAACCTCATAACAGAGTGGAAAATCAAGCCAAGATTCATTTTTGTCATTTATTACCCAAATAGAGTGAAGTGAAAAGAAAATTGAAAGTTCAGTGTAGTTACATGAGAAATATGACAAGTTTAGTGTACTTTTGTGAGATTATCCCTTTTATCTAATGCCTACCTAGTTCGAAATGTTGTCTTTATACATCTTATGTACCTCATATGTCCAACTGGTTTCCCATCTTTGATCTGTGAAAGCACATTTCTAAATACAAATAAATTTTGATTTCTGTCTACACGCCAACCTTGTGATTTGCGAATACCATTAGCATTCTGTGAAAAATGCTTGTAATTGGAGAAGTCTGTTTGTGATATATTTCACTTCGAACTTCAAAAAAATCATTTGGCATCACTTCTGGCTGACCTTTGGTTTGAAATTTTCAGGATCCATGGAACTGAGAGGATTGAAGAAGTCATGTTAAGATTTGCTGTTAATATTTGGAAGCTGTTTGAAAATTGCAAGGTGTTTAATAATGGGGTCCGGGAAAAAGTAAGTATTCTTAACCTAATTTAGTTGTCCCTTTAGATTGCTAGATGAGCACTAATACAAGATGGGGGTAATTACAGTTGACTACCCTGTCCTTTGCGTGATTTTCAACTCACTACCTCACACTCTTATATTTTGCATCAGTTCACCACAAAGAATTTTGTTTTGTGCTTCGATTTACTTTAATTCGAGGTTTAATGACAAAACTGCCCTTGATATAAAAACTTGAAAATAAAATAAAATATAGAAATTTTAAATTAAGAAGACGATGGTGTTTGTCCTTTATAATTTTTTACTTCTGAACTGTTTTTGAACTTTGTACTTAAGGGGTAGTTTCGTCATTAAAACCTCAAATGATGGCAAATAGAAACAAAACAAAGTTCATCATGGTGAACTTACCAAAAAAAAGTACAAGGTAGTGAATTGAAAATCTTGTGAAGTACAGGGTAGTGAACTGTAATTACTCCTATAAGAAGGTAGATACATTCTGCATTCAAATTTACAATTTTATTTTCCATTAATACTATCAGGGGCTTCTCGATGCGACAATGAGGGCATTGAAGCTTTCTGTATCGAATTGCTCAGAGGAAAGCCAGAGTGTGATAATGCAGAAAGCTTATGATCACCTATCTTCAAGCACTACTTTTCAATCAAACGAATCCACATCAGACTCCATACCAGTCCAACTTGAGAATTTATTACTCACTGAAGGGACAGACAGTCTTTCTTGCAGAGATGAATGGCTTCTCTCCTTATTTACGTCAGTAGTCATAGCAGCTCGTCCTCAGACACATATTCCAAACATAAAGATGGTATTAAAGTTATTCATGACAACATTCCTCAACGGTTATGTCCCATCAGCTCATGCATTAGGTTCAATAATCAATAAACTGGGAGCAGATATTTCAAGTGGATGTACCTTGGAAGAAGCAATGGATATAATCTTCAAAACAAGTTTGTGGAGGTCACATGATCATGCTCCTGGTGAGACTTGTCTTACTAATCTATGCCTAGGCGTTGCTAGCAGTAGTAGATTGCTTCAAATCAGTTCCATCACTGGACTGGCATGGATTGGGAAAGGCTTGCTACTTCGGGGTCATGAGAAGGTGAAAGACATTACTATTGTTTTTCTCGAGTGCTTGCAGTCAAAGGAGAATTATGAACAGGAGGTGGATTATTCTGTAGTGAAGTGTGCTGCCGATGCATTTCATATTCTCATGAGTGACTCTGAAGATTGTTTGAACCGGGATTTTCATGCAACAGTACGCCCACTCTATAAGCAGCGATTTTTCTCTGTCATGATGCCAATTTTGCAGTCTCTGATACTGAAATCTGATTCGGCCTTATCAAGGTACTCAAACTAAGTACTTCAGAGAGAGAGAGAGAGTAACAAATAGGTGAAAACCAAATATTAGAATGAAAATTGAAAACCATCTGAGTCCATTGGATTGAATTTTTTAACGGCTCAGATGTTTCGAAACTTATGTTTGGAAACTTGACCCAACTTTGTAAAGTTGCGTACTTAACCCGAACCGTTAAAATGCAATCCAATGGCTATGATTAGTTTCCACTTTTCATATTTAACTTTCCAACCCTCGGGTTTTGACCAGAGTATTTCCGTTTGTGGTAGTTGAATTGAACTTCTTTATCGGTTAAACATTGGTGGTAAAGATTATTTAACTGCTACGATATCTTGAACCTGAAACTGCCTGTTTTTCAGACCTGTGCTGTATCGGGCTTTTGCACATGTAGCATCCAACACTCCACTAACTGTCATCTTGAATGATGCAAAGAAGGCTAGTTTTTATTATTTTTTCTCAGAACACCCACAGCACGTATAATACCCTTACATGTTTCATCACAATAAATTACTACATAATTTTTGCAGCTAATTCCAATATTGGTGGATAGCTTACGGGCATTAAGAAAAGATGTTATTGATAAAGATATGGTATACAGTCTTCTACTAGTTTTATCTGGAACGTTGACCAATAAAATTGGTAAGACTTAGCTTTAACCATTTTGTAATATTTTCAATCTGCATATAATGTAGGTAGTATTTTATACTTATGTGCATGAAAATTTATAATTTGTGCTGGAAATATGCAGGACAAGAGGCTGCAGTAGAGAATGTACACATCATCATTAATGGCTTAACTGAGCTTGTTGCCTATCCTCATATGACGGTACCACACAATTCCTCAACTTGTATGTTTTTATGCATTTTCAGTAAGCATGATGCATATAAATTGTCTTAGAGCAGCTCCAATAGGAGTGAATATAGTTCTGGGTGAATGGATGAAAAAGAGGATTTGGCTGGGCGAATCACCCACCTTATGGGCTATAATCAATGGACGAATGGAAAGAGGGGAAGGGCTTGGGTGAAGCAGGCCTGGAGTAATCGTTCGGTCCATGGCAAGTGATATGTGTCACTTAAAACCAAAAACAATTGCAACTGCTATATCAAATGTTTTGAAAAATAACTAAACCCTCAAAGATTTAAGAAAAAAAATATTTCTAAATAACAACCAAATTATTAAACAAGTTTTTTTAATTGAATTGGGAATAAGCTAAGAAAATATTACACTTCAAATATTAATCAAATCACTATTAGCCCAGTCTGGGCTATTCCCATTGTGGAACATATTCCATTAGTCTAGCTTTTACATTTTCTCTCTCATGTGAAAAACCTGTTATAACCCCCGAATCGCCCATGCTGGACTGTTTGCATTGGAGATGCTCTATTGCATTATGACTATAGGTTCAAAATTCTGAGAAGATCTAAAGCAACAGAAAATTATGTTCTTTGCTCAAAGTTAATAGAAAAGAATCATGTTATTCATTTAAAACTTTTTATATGTTCAGCTTGTTCGGGAGATAGCAATTCAGAGCCTTGTTGCAGTGACGATACTTCCCCACACAAGAATATATCCAGTGAGATCACAGGTTATTTCTAGCACCAAAGACAATCACCACCTATTTCCTTTCACATTCAATCAATCTTATCATAGATGATAGAGATAACTGCAAAAAAGTGCTATGAGGTATTCACTTTTTGCTAGTTGTACCCCTGTTCTTTGATAATTGCAAAAAAGACCCATGAACTTGCCTTTTGTGTAAACTTGTTTCAAAATGATCTTTTATCCTTGAAATTTTAAAATTTTAAATAATAAATAATAAACAAAATATCCAGAATTTTCACCTCTTAACTTTTCTTCTCGTTGGATGTACAAAGAGGAAGAAAATTAAGATTAAATGAAAATTTTGGATTTTTTGTTTTTTACTTATTATTTTTAAAAGGTAAAATTGTCATTTTGAAACAAAGTGCAACACAAAGACAACTTCAATACGCTTTTTTGCAATTATCAAAGAACAGGGGCACAACTTGCAAAAAAAATGAATATTGCGGGATATTATTTTTGTAATTAATCCTAGATGATATTAGATATTCACCGAAATTCATTAGGCCTATTTAAGTCTGCTATTGCAATCTGGCAGGTACTGGGAGCTGTATCTAAGGCTCTTGATGATCCTAAGAGGTCTGTCCGCAGAGAAGCTGTTAGATGCAGACAAGCATGGTCAGTGCTTTCGATCTTTATTTCTGCATCTCCAATCGGATTTTTTGTTTTTACGCCAGAAAACTCTTAACATATTTTTTTGTGGGGGTGATCAAACAGGGCATCATTTGCATCAAGAAATCTTCATTTCTGAAGGTCACAAGATGTGCCAAAAAATAATTCAGCAATAAACATATTAAATGATCGCGAAATGGAATCAACAAGCACTCCCCGGCCAAAGATTGACATGAGGGCCCCACAATGGGAACGATGTTCTAAAACTGGGTTAGACGCCGTGTAGGCAGGCAGAGATTTTTGGAACACCGCTCCAGTTTCTTATAGTCAAGCATTTTAAATCGGCAGAACGATTACATGGGTCTACCCCTAGTTCCTGGAGTAATAATTTGTACTCACAGGCGACACCCTCATCAGCAATGACAATGTCATCACCCAAGAGGGCATAGTTGGGAAACATTTTGTTGTTCTTGTAACGATGTTCTGCCGATAGTCACACCAAAACATGGTGGGATAGCGAGATGTTTTAAAAATCAGCTAGGCGGTCGCTTAGGATTTTTAGAATATCAAGCTGGTTTATTGATTTAAGAGAATTCGTTTGGAAGAATATGCAATGTGACAAAGCTTAGAATATTCATATTTTTATATCTTAAGTACGTATTATTAATTATATAGTTTGTTTATATTTTGTATTCTATAAATTTAATAATTTATTTTAAAAATAGAAAAATACCAAAACAATTAGACCAAATATGATATCTCATACATATTCCTTGTAAGAAAATGTTGTTCTTCGATTAGACCCTGATAATGTGAAGTGAAAAAATTATATATGTTTTGGAATGTTACAACAATGAGGATCCGACTATCATTTTTCGAAGGATCCAGATTGAAACGCTCACGTTGATTCATGCGAAGAGTTCCGTGTTTTGCTCCCTGAATAATGTCGTCATCGGTTGCCCTATCTTAGCCTGCTCGAGTTCTTTTTTCCTTCTCTTTGTTTCCCCTCCTCTTAGGTCGGGACATCTATCCCTTTTTGAAAGACATCTATCCCTTTTTGAAAGATGCGTTTATCTCTACCTATTTTTCTCAGGCTTTTAGCTCTTATTTGGACCTTGTTTTTGGTTTGGTGGTTCGTGGTCTCTTTCTCGGAACTCACGACTTATTAGTGCATTATTTTCTTTCTCATGAAAAAACAAAACAAAAAAACAATCAGTACCACATTGCTTCTCTCTAGCTACAAAGACCCAGAGGCCATATATATTGAGTTTTTGCTCTCTAGAAATGTTACATAAATAGAAGTGTAATACACTGTAATAATAAGAATCAATACACATGAAACAAAATTAATTACAAATACCTATCACATCGCATATAGCTCAAGTTTATAACAAATTATGAATGGCACGATTCACCTCGGTTCAAAAAACAGCTCTAACGATTCCATTCGTTTGCAATTCGGACGAGCATGTAACTATACAAAGATGAAGGGAGCTTATCTTCCTTGGACGAGACCGCTGAATACTTGGCTGTTCCCTGCAAGAGTTGCTTCCCACTCCACCGACGATAAGAGGATCTGCGACAGTGAAATCACCACTTGCTTCATGTCTGGTCGCACTATGGGATCCTCGTCAACGCACTGCTTCGCCAGCATGGCAGCCTACATAGGATAAGAGATTACGGGTTATGGGTATGCTCCCACTTTTCTTATAATAAAGGGTTGATTGCACATAACTACGCTTATGAATTGTCCACAAAAACATTATCCCATAATAAATTTCATACATTACTACCCTTCTGAATTTCCACGTGCTACCATCGTACAAAATAGGCAGAAACCATCAAAAATCACAATTTTTTAAGTCACGTGAATTTAAAATTGGGTTAAATATTGAAACTTACCCTTAAGTATTGGTCACGAACACTACACTACCCACGTTCTCAAAATGAACACTACA
>JAYMSV010000105.1:0-22136 GCA_036897745.1 Erodium moschatum
TTTGTAGCTAAACCATTCTTTTGTACTCCTTTTCACTCTCGGAAGAGGTTTAATTTAAATTTGCATTCGCTGATAAAAAAAAACACAGAATGATCACATCATCCATTGAAATTTTATCAGCATTAATTAATTCTGTATATATTTTTTGAAAAGGACAAACCGGATGCTACCGACCCACAGAGTAGCACCGGCACTAGCCCGACGTTACCTGTCACAATCATACCGCTGGGCTGCCGTATCAGCCGGTGAGCGGGGTGGTAGACTAGCGTCAATGGGGGTGCAGATGCTCTTAGATGCAAATGAGTTATCCACAAGTTCAATTCAAGTACTGAAATTCAGTCTTTCACATGAATAGATGTTAAAAGTATAAAATTATACATTGAATAAAGATAAATAAAAAGCTACATATAAAGGCAGTTGTTAACTAAAATAACAAAAAATTACTTCTTAGTTCAGAAACTCCATTCCATATATACAATTCTATTTAAAAATTTATATACTATCAAAACATGACTTGATATTGGACTCATCACTAGTTTCTGCTTACTCCAGGTTAACATACAACACCTTTCTCTCATCATCATAACGGAAGCATAATCCTGTCTACAATGTACAAAACTAAATTTAAAACAAACAGATGTTTCCGTGACCAAGAAGTTAAGTATCAGTTTACCCCAAAAGACCGAAAACAATCACAATAGTACGCTCCAAAATAGATTAGAAGGTGAAGTGATCATGCCTCAGAGGGCAAGCTGCCAAATACTCTTTACATTCCCATAGACTGCACCTATTCTCCATGCACGAGTTGAAGACAGCATAGTGCAGTGAAAAAGAAAACGCAGCCAGAGGAAAGCATACAAAGTCATGCTTTCTTGAATAATCTCATCTAGCAATCATGTTATGTGAAAATTTTAATAAAATGTAATAGTTACGTGCGGTTCTGAACCAACTTTGGATGAGTGGCAGCATAAATTGATGACTTAGTATCGGGTTTTAAATGGGAAAGAAGATGACGTACATCTTCCCGTAAATTGTCAGATGCTCTTTCACAAAGAGCTAAAACCTCTGGCCTGGGGTTGCTGTTAGACTGAACAGGTCCTCCTTGCCCTTCATAGTGGGCAGCGTGATGGCTGAGAAATATGGGTCGAAATTCACTTCAGTGTTTTGAACCCATAATACAAAATAGGTATGCAGGAATGTGAATAGCACACTTACAGAAAGTCAACCAGATCTGCTATTTCTGATGCTTCAACAGGAGTTGATGGTTGTGAGTTCTTCCCAAAAACATCCACCAATAGATTTAGGAGTAGTGAGAATATCTGAACCATAGTTTGCAGCAAGTTAAAAACATTAGTTTTACATTACAAACTAAAATGGATAACACAATAATTTATGACTTGAGAAACAAGCCTCTTAATTTCAATATACAGCTTCTAGTTACTAACAATAGAATGTGAAAAGAAGTTGTGAAGTCTCAATGATGGAACTGATAGCTCATTCTAAGAAAAGAAGTTATGAAGTCTGGATAATTTTCGTAAATCAAAATAAAGTTAGAATAGTAGAGTTCATTTAGAACCAGAGTTGCCAATGTCTTCAAGTCTTAAAAGCATTTATGGTTTTCTTATCCCTAAACTTATTTGTTTTAGAAAGACAAGACATATAAGTCATTACTTAATAAGAAAAACTCCATTAGAACACTGGTTGGATGCAGTTATACAGTAGCCAGATCCATTATGAAGAAGGAAACAGAAAAAAAATGGAGCATTGCAAATTCAGTCAATTCAATGCGTTTTAGGGTTTAGGTTCGTTTCCTAATCTGATTTCCTAATCAATACACCCTGTGTAGTACATATATGATTCTAGAGTGTTCTCACTCCCTCATGTACCAGTTGGCTAACACTTTTACCAGAGCGCTTCCTCGCCAACGTCATCAGTTTCTGGCAGACAAATTGTTGTTGGTCGATTAACCCACATCAATTTGAGGGGGGTGTCAATACTATGGGCTTTAGGGTTTATGCCTGTTTCCTAATCAATGCATCCTGTGTAGCATATATACATGTGATCTTGTAGAAGTCTTGAATCATCAAATACAAAGGTAAATTCCTAAGATTGGCAAATTCTTCTCAACATAGAAAGAGACCATGTTACCTTGTTAAAAAGAGCATGAGCATTGGCAAGTCGTGGGAGCAATGGACCTATTATACGGAATGCTATTCTCAACATTGCAACAGATGTTATTGGTCGGAGATGAGTGATAATGGCATGTGTCCCCTCTAGCCATTCCTCTGGAAGGTTACTGAAGAAAGAATGAAGCAGGGCTACAATATTACCTGTAATAAATCAAAAAGATAAGGGGATCAAGTTCAAGTACAGATTCATAATGTAAACAATTAACAAAGAAAATAGATTTAAACCAAGTTAGGAAAATGACAGATAGTTACTTAGAATTGTATATCATCATCAGACAAATATATTATTAAGATTAAGATACAGTTATTTCAAATTCATCATCTTGAATTATTATTCCATTTTACCAAAGACAATAAAAGGGTCTATGAGAATAACACTTTCTCCCCCAGATACTATAGAAGATAAAGTTAGCATTATAATATGCCTCTTGTTACTATAGTCTTGAACTGTGTTGACTTTCCATGATACATCATGATATTTGATAGTGGAGTAAGTCTAGAATTTGATGAACGACAATGACCAAGTCTTTTATGAAACAATATTAGGGTTGGCTATATGAATCCTTTTGTGAAACTCCTTGGGATCCTCTACACTTATTTTTCTACTCCACTCAATCCTATCTAACACTTATTTTTCTACTCCACTGAATCCTATCTAAAGCTGTCTTCATCCGTTAAGCCAAGCGCTAGCATATATTTTCTTACTTCTTTCCCTGTTAATTTAGACCCACCTGCTACCCCGTTTTAGGTTCTCTTAATTGAATTATCCATAACCCTTAATTACGGGTTTACTAACCTCTTTAGCTACATATGTCTAAAATACCTTCACTGGAAGAAATTGTTGAAATAAGAATAGCTGTAGGTGATTCTAAAGCTCAGAGACACACTGAGGTCAAAACCTAAACAATGAATGTATTGCATACATACCTATTGCAGTTGAAGTATTGTCTTGAGCAGCCCAGGTTGGATCTAAAAGAGCATAGCCAACAGCATAGTCCAGTTCAGCCAATGATCTTTTTCCATCAGTAAGCCACCAGTTCTCTTTTATCATGCGTGATGCCTCCAAATAAAGTGGCAAGTGAAATTCAAGAGGAAGCTGGGCCAGCAGGAGACCACATGCTTGGATCAACAAACAAGACAACTGCTGGCATGTATAACCACTTCGGGATACAAAGTTAGAGGCATTAATTCCTGTAACTGAAGGAGCTGACCTGCTTGCACCTAGAGAATCTGAGCTTCCCCCTGAAGGAGAAGTTGGTAAAGCAGAACCTTGACCAACCCCACTTGATGCTCCATGCAAACCGTTGCTGGATTGAATTAGTGTTGGTTGTATATTAACAACAATCTGAACAAGTGATGATACAATCTGGGATGCAGGTACTGGAAGAGAGAGTATTTCTATAACTGCTGTTTCAAGGACCAGCTGAGTATAAGTGCCAGGATCCTGAATTTGATAGAATGCCTTTCGGGCTTCAAAAGGGTTTGTTGGCACAGACTGAGACGTTGCTGGAGTCTTGTTATGGGGAGCACGCGTGGCATTTGCAGCATCTCCCGCGGATCCTGATTTTGTGGTACTACTTAATGGAGGTATAACATTATTCACCAGACCCAGTAAGAGAGTTGCAAAATAGTCCAGAGGTGGGGCCATGACCGGATTTGAACTGATAAGCTGGGGGAATGATTCAGAGAGTGGTATCTGAAACAAAATTTAACATTTGTATAAACTTATATAATATGAATAATTATGAGTAATTAAGTTATCAAAGAGAAAAAGCAATAATAGGTCTAGAGCAGGGAAGAAAAGAATCATCACCTTGCTGAGATCGAGTACATTCAATATTCGCACAATGAACTTTCCAGGAAGATGACCATAAAAATAAGAAAGTATATCACGAACAAATGTAAACCTTAAAGGGTGATAAGCAAGGAATGAAGAATACATGGCCAGAACTCTGTCAGCTGAATCAATGCCATCATTTTCAATGAGTCTATAAATAACTAAGGGGATAACTGGAAGTAAACGAGCTGCTGTGTCATCAAAGAATGTGGGATGCCTGCAAATTTTACAATTATTGGTGTCATTGCTAACAATTAAAGCAAACAAATTTGTTCAACTTTCTCCATCAAAAAGCTTTGTTAAACTCACTCCAACCCATAAACTTAAGCTATTAAGCTATTAGGTAGAGGCCCATTAAGTATATGGGTTACTTAATCCACATTCTTACAAGAATTAATTGGAGTCAAACATAAACGGGTTATAGGCCCAATACCAAACACGTTAAACACCTTAAGCTACTAGGTGGAGAGCCCGGCCAGTATACCAATAGGTCATTTAATCCACATTCTTACAATTTGGGACAACTTCGACAAAGTTAAACCCATAGGTAGAGGGTCCAACATGTATACAAAGTTAAACCCATAGGTAGAGGGTCCAACATGTATACTAATTGAGAAACATTACCTTTCTTTCCAAGATAAATGATTCCCAAGAGCCTTTTGCAATTCCACTCGTTTATAAATTCCAGCGTAAAGCCAATGCTCCGGAGGGCCACAGCTCAAACAATATAATTTCACCCGCTGTTGGAGCTCTTGTCTGTCAAGTAAACTGATCTGCAACATATATCAAGTAGCCAATGTCAATGTTCGAGTACAAAAATATGTTATATTAATTTATCAATACAGGAAAAGTTTGTCTTAATGGATCAAGTCAAAGGTTAATTTAATTTACATCAAGCACATATAATATCATCAAGTGAAGCTTATGATTAAATATTTGAAGACAATCTTGACCAAAAAGCTTAAAAAGTCAAATCATGGACTAAACCATGTGAATGTGATTTATTGGTGTGAATGAGGTACAACACTCACATGTGAATTTCAAAACCATTAGAACTTAGAATGAAGACCATGACCTTAAGCATCTACACCTTAAACATCATAATGATAATTCCAAACAAAGGAAAAAGAGATACTAATAAAAGATATAAGATGATGTTATTGGTGAGTATTTACCACAATGCGCAAAGCATGGGGATCATCATCACGATCAATAAGTGCCAGAAGCAATATATCTAGAGGTAGCAACTCATGTGTCCACACAAAAAATGCAAGGTTTGCAGAAGCTTTCATTAGAAGGTCCTAAAAATGTAAAATTGCATAAATACATAAGGGGTTAGTCATCATTACTACATTAAAACTCAATAGAAAAACCTAGGCACAAGGCATAAACCTGTGAGGAATGCCCATGTTGTATTTCGACATGGATGTGATGAAGTAAGACGTCAACCATTGTGTAGATATTTGCTGTCACTTCTTCTGGGGAGAACTCCCTCAAGACACGACCCTGAAGTCCATGAACAGATTTAGGTTCAAAATGGTAACATAGAAGAGTTTTGGGCTAAATCAGTTGATGGATCTAGTGGTGGCTTCATAGAGAAAAAGACAGCAAATAATACCAGGTTTGCACTGTTAATGTTTTCAGGATGGCCATGCATCAATATCCATGCACCACCACATAGATATTGCCTGTGCTGAGGAAAACTATGATTGATATAAGTCATGACATAAGTTGGGTCAGCTGATGGGGAAAGAAGTTGGGTGCATTGATTAATCACAGTATGTTCAGCCTGCAAAATGATGAAATGTTCATAAATTATAACATTAATTGAATTTCAAAACAAAAAGATCTGCTTGCACACTTAAAAGTACACAAAACAAGAGTTACTTCATATTGTTCTCTTATACGGGAATAAATACAAAATCATTATTAGAACAGCCCAAGAGAAGCATTAGGAACAGAAGCAGCAAAAAGTTAAAAGGAACTATTATTTTATTTGGTTGAGATTTGTTGGTAGCCTGTACTGATGTCCTTATCATTCTTTTATATAAAAATCAACAGGTAATCACTATGTAGAACACCCTAAGAGAAGCACTAGGAATTAGAGCAGCAAAAGGTTAAATGAAACTATGATTCTCTTGGATGAGTTTTGTAGGAAGCCTACACTGATGTCAACATAGATACAGAATCATAGGCAGCCTACACTGATGTCAGCACTGTGAAGCTCTTATTTTTACATGAGTAATCCTGGCCAATAATATACAAAGCTTATGCAAACAACTTGAAGGCTGTTACTTCTTCAAGCATGGGCAACTGACAAGGATTCAAAACTTATGAGTCAAATAACTGCCCATCAATAAACAGTTTCCATGGGCCTGCACATGAGGAATTGAATACCAGTATTCTTTTCATGTATCCAAGAACATGCCAATCGCATATCAACTATAGAAGAATAAGAGACAAATAACTGTCCAAATCCATATTTTCCAATGTTTTGCTCCCAGTGATCTTTTTCCTCCACTGAATACCAGTACTCTTTCATGTATCCTAGCTAAACACTCCTAACATGAATGCAAAAATACACAGTGGGATCTGCAAGTGAACCATAAAATGAGAGAAAATGACAAACAAAAAAAGTTGGGCAAGGGGCCTAAAACTCAACCTAGACTTATACCATGTTCAGATTCTGAGGAGCCCAGCTGGTGTTTTAATTGGATTCAAACATCACGGTCCAT
The DNA here is from genome assembly GCA_036897745.1 of Erodium moschatum. Taxonomy (NCBI): domain Eukaryota; kingdom Viridiplantae; phylum Streptophyta; class Magnoliopsida; order Geraniales; family Geraniaceae; genus Erodium; species Erodium moschatum. The sequence continues at coordinate 6,762 of JAYMSV010000105.1, forward strand.
ACACAACACATTGATAGAAATAAAATATCTTTCTTTAATTGTAAACAACAATACTGAAACTTATGGAAGCAAGTGCATTTAAGTGAAATAACTAGAACAACCTGCTGCCATGCTTGAATTGCCAGACCTCGTTTATCCATCCTCCCCATCAAGGCTTCACGGAGAACTGAGGGGAAATATCGTAGCGTTTTTTCAGACCATGTGTGTTGACTAGCTGCCATTATCTGCTCTAGCATAGTCTGAAGATATAGCAAGTGTTCTGCATCGGCAATGCCACGTGTTTTAATCAGGATGGCAAGAGTAATGATGGTTACTCGATTTAAAGTTTCCGTAAATTCAGTTGGACCCTGAAAAGAAATTGAATACAAATGAAATCTTGTTTACCTAATAATAAAAAGTAAGACAATAATAAAAAAAAATTAGTATCTACCTTCCCTTCCTTCTTCACAAAGAAGAAATCTCTTAGTGACAAAACTAAATTCAAGCATAAGTTTTCAGCCAGTCTGAACACTCGATGATCACCTCTTTTCCCTTTAAGTGCAGAAATTATTTTTGTAACATCATACATCAAGGCTTTGCTTTTTCCTTCATACCTAATCAGATGTAAGTACATCAATATGACAAACCACCTGGTAGTTATATCAAATAATAGAAAACTATGCCACTATTTACATATTGTATATGTAGAATCATGTAGTAAGCATTCTCAATGCCTATTTGTATTATACTAATATTAGCAAAATATTATGGATTTCAAAGAAGAAAGGTGGTCACTGATCACTGCATAGAGACCAAACAAAGAATTACCTGTAAAGAGGAAGCAAGCGGTAGTTCAGTATTTCAAGCACCAAAAGAGTTACCCCGGACTTGCTTAATAGGGAAGGGCCCCTCTGTGCCAAAAGCTGCAGAAAGTAGCAGCCTTAAGATACTACCATTGCAGTAATACCAAGAAATGTAAATTATCGTAAACTAAAGGACTGAAGAAGAAATGAATATCTGAACATGTGAACACTGAATCCTTGACAGTTACACAAGTGCAACAACTTGAAACTAAGAAGAAACCGTTGATTTCTCAGAAACAAAAAGAGCAACCAAACCAAAAAGAAGCAATGGTACTCAAGTGACACCCCATAAATATTTCAAAGGGAATCACTAAAGCAGCTTCCACGGGAGATCTTCAACCCAGTATTAAGGTTTACTCACACAAGTTGAAAAGTAAAAGATTATTATCCATGCTGAATGTGTTCATTAGTCAGTTTCAGTTGTAAGAATAGTATTAAAGGATATATATTAACTTTTTCTATGGTTTACTCTGGCATTTTACTTTACTTCTACATTAATACCTTAAGGATTAAAATTGATAGAAGCATGATTTATTTTTGTTTCTTCACATACTTTCCAATAATCTAAATCAGCCCATTTTCAAGAACAGCATATAAGACCAAGTATTTGTTTTTTATATTTGAATTTGAACAGGTTACTTTCTGCCAAACAAAACCAAACTATGATATCATGTTAAACTCACTGCAACAAAAAAGCTTAAGCTATTTGGTGGATGGCTCAATTTTTATATCAAGGGGTCATTAGATCAACATTCTTTGCTGATTAAAGATTCTTTCAATGTGGGAAACTTCAGCATTCACTTAGCATATATTTAATCTCTCTATATACATTTACTAGCACATTAACATAATGCTTAAGAAGAAAAATTACAACTGTGCAATCATAATAATATGAGAAGGAAAGGTAAGTTACAGTAAAGAGCGAACGAAAAAGTGAGTGAGGTGCTAGGATCAGCAATCTAGTATATGTTTCAACCATTGCAATACTGGGCACAACCTGTGTTAACATAACAAGAAAAGATACGTCAATGGAAACCCTCATCATTGTTGCATGTCTGAATGGAAATTCTTTTACTTTGTACCAACTATCCATGGCAATATTAGGTTACATTTATGACTCAATAACAGGTACATGATTTAGAGGGAAGGATCTATATCCAGATACAACATGAGTAAGCAACTGACAAAGTAGGCATACCTGAGCAACAAATAAAGCATCCTCCAGTTGATAGGCTAACTTCAAACACAGGTTTAATGAAAAACCAGATAAAAGTGTCATTGGCAACGGGCTTACTTCACGCATCACTGTTAACCTGTCATTGTGCTGCATATTTGATCCTGGCAACCATTCCGTAACCCCAACAGACGATAACCAACTCATCACTGTTTCACAAGCTGGCTGTGCCATGGTGTAAGACACAACCCAGAACATACCCATTGATCTCTCATCCATATTCATATAATCTATCATGCGATCCCCTGGAAAAGATATTTAATGCTCTAAATTATTTGAATAATAAAACACCTTATAAGATAGATCATTGAACAAGACTGCAACCAGACTTAATAATTCATATTGGTAAGCTCTGAAACCATATGGGAAATAAGTGCTAAAGTGCAGTGTCATATTCTACTTCAATAAAATTCTACGGGCATCAGGGTGTCTCTTGAATCAACCCAAGTACACTGTCATATATGGAATCATATGTAACAATAACTCAGCTCTAAAAATGGACACCAATCTGACTAATGGACTTTACATTGATAGAGGACTGAGTTAATGGATGACCAACAAACATATTTTTGTTTGAAAAATCATACTCTTCATGACATAATAATCAAGTTTTATAATTTGACTGACGTGGCAACTTAGATGGAAACAATAACATCTTGCTATATCTCTCACTCAAACCCATGCAACATTCTTGGTTGAGACCCAATCTTATAATATGTCAGTTAGTTATGTAGTCTGCAATATTTCCTAAGTTGTGAATTGCTACTCATTTCACTTACTTGACAACTATATATACAACAAGAGTAAAACAAGACCAACCCCTTCATTATATAAAGCTAGTTAATGCTATCCTGTTCAGCATCCTTTTCATTACAAAGCTTAAGAAGTAGGAAAGCAGGAAATAATATGTAATCGGTGCCTACGATGTAGATCTACTCACTCCAACTTAAAATGCAGATGAAAGATTATGCATAATAATGATGTAGACCACCTCATCCAAGAGATTGAGCTAATTGTTGAAGGACTAATCATAACTTTATTCTTAACATTCCCCCGCGCATGCCAGCTTGTTCTATCTTCGCACATGATCCTCTACAGGCCAAGCTTTTGACCCCATCCTATAATTTTAACGTTTTTTTGGACTTGGGTGACAGTTAGAATTTGAACTTGTGATCACTAGGCCTACAAGGGTCTCCAACCATGTGAAGATCAACCTAACTAAAAGCTTGAGCCGATAGTTGAAGGCCCAGCTATTATTCTACTCAATTGAATAGTGATGAAAGTTGAGTAAATGACATCATGCATCATAAATGAACCCAGTAAAATGGGTTAAGAGAACACAGTAGATGACACATCAATAACAGTGACTTGTATCTTAGATGCAGGATATAAATTTATCTCTGCAATACCATCAGAACTGAATGAATGTACCTTTGCTTGCTTGCCTCCACCATTCATCTATTTGCTTTCCTTTCTGCAGCTGCTCATTATTCAAATAGTCTCTAGTCAATGTGTTCAATGACCAAATACGTAAATTTTGACAACTGCTTATGAAATCAAGCAGGATACTTTGAGGGTTATTGGGATTAGAGACTCTATCTTCTCTATGAAATGATAAAACCTTTCTGGTTGTCTCCACCTACAAGCAGAGTTGAAAAGCTAAGTTAGAGTAACCAATAAAACTGAAGAACAAAACCTAAGTGTGAATAACAAACATTTTCTTTTCATTAGATAGTGATACCCAAAAATAACCACAGGGGCCAATGCCTAATACCCCAAAATAAGGATTAGATTGTAATATTTTCTTTGCTTCTGTTTTTTAGTTCATCTTTTCTTCCTTGGAAAAGGTGATCACTTTCCGATAAAATTTCTTCAGCTGATAAAAAATTGCCTAATACAAGACAGCTACGGAGTAAGTGGTGTTGAATTCATCACTGCAGTGCAAGGCAAATTTACTACTGTAGTATTTCATAATACAAGGCAAATTTACTAATTCAAAAACAACCTTTCTAGCATCTGAATTCAAAGCATTTATCACAAGCTCAACCCGTATGATCTGCATAAGAAGCCACGTCACATGATTTGTCCGAAGAATTTGGTGATCGCCCTCTGTAAGGCGTGAAACTAGCTTGTCCACAAAATCAACAAAATCAATACACCCACTTTTCATCAGGAAAATGAATATATCCGAAAAGACAAGCCATTCCTGCCAGCAGTTGATCTCTGCAGAAAAAAAAAATGTACAAACTATCAGCTTTACTTATGTGACAACTTAGAAGTTTCAAGCAATCAATTTGTATCTGGGCATTCATAAAGATATTATATGTGCCCTGATAGGTGTACTATGGGGTTGAATATAAATAACCAAGAACTGAATATGTTAACACATAATACATTGACAAAGTCCAAAAACTGAAATTAAAAGGACAAGATTATTGCCTGAATTTGTCAACTTCAGTAATTCAACAATTCTGTCAATTGTTGCCTCGGAAATCATTTCAGAAGTAAAAACAGCACCAGGTGTAGGTCCTTGAGTTGCAGACCTATAGCAAGGAGCCACAACAAGAACGCGTTTCCACCAGTCAGGAGAAGGAGTAGTTCGAAGAGCATGCCTGATGCATCGCAAAGCTCTCTTCCAGTCCAAACTTCCCTTCTGAATAGAAGTCGCAAGATCCTACAGCGAGGGAAATGAACTAATTTTACCATCTGTTGCAGATGCCGATCCAAAACTAAAGATAATGATTCCCTGATTCCCACAAAATTACTATGTGATGTTCACATACACATCATGCCTGTTTAAAATTAATAAAGGAAATAAATGGTAAGACCATAGGACACCATCACATCTGAAGCATAACAAAGCTGAAATGGGAAAGACATGATGTGACACAATCACGAAGGCTGCTACCCATCAGTAATACCACAAAGAAAGTCATCGTTGCTTATAATGGTCATAATACTATTTCAGTGAGAGTTGCATTTTTCTGTCATTATAGCAAGTACTTAAGTGCCATCACCTCTCCATGCAATGGTTCTCCGAGTACACTTGGATATGTGATAGGTGAATTCCGCATGTTGGTTACCACTTCACCTGCCACATTAGGATTTGTTTGGGATAAAACACGATGAGTCCCAAATGTGGGGCAATGAAGATGCTGGTCTAGCATTTGCATGTGCATAGCCATCATATCTCTCCTCCTGTGAATCTCCAAAATAAGTGTAAATAAGGCTTCATCATCAGGAATGTTATCTATAAACTGCAACCCGCTGCGCAATAATTCATAGAAGGGAACTCGACATTTGTCCTCCTCGACCAACAACCAGATCACATCCAAACAGCTATGCAACCATTCAATTACAGTCTTGTTAGGTCTCCAGGATTTTACTCCATCAATATCATCAATTTTGTGCTGTCTCTGATCCCAATTGACCAGCCAATTCAGCATGTGGCAGAAAATATCTGCATGGGTCACTGGTTTTAAGTTATATTCAAGGCCAGCCAAAATAATTTTGCAACATAATTGGCGTAGACTGCTGATAGCATTCGCCCTTATGGAAGAATTGATCCTTGTGGACTGTTGTCCATTGGAAGAAATTTCAGATGATTTAACAGGTGATAAATTTGAAGGTGCAGCTTCTATTGTTGATTGTGCAGGCGATCCAAAACCATGAACTGAAGGAAATGGAGATGCAGGATTTGAAGACTGAAAATTAGATGAATTGGGAATTGCATTTGAAGATGGCAGCATCCCAGACTGTGATAAATTCATAGATGAAACAGCAGTCATCACTTGAACCCCCTGAGCTACTGACGTTTCTGCAGAAGAAACTGAAGAAAGAAGGGAAGGCAAAAGAGTATCCCAGTTAATGTAACCTATTCCAGACAAGCTCTGCAGCGCAAAAAGAAGAAAGTCTGCCCTTGGTGAGTGCCCACAACACAGCACAACCAGAGATATAAGAACAGACTCAGTCACAGCACGCAGCTGTTCTTGGTCCTGAAAATAGGGTTGCATTAGCCATATATAAGGTGGCAACTGAAGCAAAGGGGAAACATGAAAATAATAACATAAACTAAAGGAGCATATGATGGAAAAAGCTGAAACTGGATTCTGAAACTCACTGTAAACTGGCCCTGAAGTTGCTCGAAATCCAACAGGAACTGCTCATTGGGAGGAGGAAGCTCTCTGTTAAGGGCCAGAACCCTCTTTTGGGTTCTGTTCCTGAAGTGTTATTTGAGAATAGCATTGAATCACTATTTTTTTTATACAATTGGAGAGATGGCTACAGTAAAGTTGGAAAGAAATGCATAAACTCTGCTAAATAATCAACAACACGTGACTGTAGATAAATATCAATCCCCCCGTTCTAAAGTAAGTGTTCGCTTAGAGTATGCAAATGAGGCACATAGGGAAATGGTGGAAAAATACAGCATTAACACTGTTAATTATCATATATGCACCCAAGATTGTAGCTTAAATCCTACATGGTGTCCCTAATACCCCACAAAATTTTCAATGCCCTGTCCATTTATTGGCAATTTGGCATGCAACTCTTCTATGGCACAACTCCATCTCATACCAAAGCCTATTATCATGTCAAGCGGCTCCATATAACTATATGGTTATATTTATACTACATAATACCATCTGAGAACTGGGCTGGACATTCAAGAATGCTTCTGAAATGAAATTGAAATGTTGAAACTGATTAAAACTGATTTTTTATATTTCAATTTATTAGATCGGTAAATATCAGTAATTGACTACTAATCAATGATAAAGACAAGCACGTAAGCTCATGCGATAAAGCAAATTGTTCGAACTCACGGAGGTTCTCGAACAGAATCATCAGGTTTCTGGCGGCTACTCCTCTGCAAGGCAGAAAGGAAATGAAATTCCAGGTTGAAAAAGGCATATTGGAGTGAAATTGGGAGGAGTTACTTACTCCTAAGTAGAGGTTGAAAAGATCAACAATGGCGGCTCTAGCGGGATGGAATTGGTAGCTGCGAGAAGTAGCAGCACCTCCCGATCTCTGGTTTTGATCCATTTTCGCATTTCACAAACGAAAACGAAGGAGAGCGAAGAAGAAGACGCTCCGAATCTGATTCCGGGTCAGAAATGAAAGCGGGTCGAGATCGAGGATCCAATTTGGTTCCGTCAGCTGCAAAGTAGCTAAACTACTACGCATGAGCTGACTGCTGAGTGAGCTTAACTGACCCAACTGGACTGGGATAAGGATATCCAAGTTCAGTGTTACTAAATCCCAGTAGCCAAACGCCCTTTTATCTGTATTAATATATCCCTCCTGGTCCTGGAGGAGCTATCCTTTTTCTGAAAATCAAACAGACAATGTCCGAGAAACGACCGTTGAATCCAGCTGCATCGCCACGTCAGCAATGGTGGTCAGGCTCCTCGTGGACCGTGACCTGTTGTTGTGTTTCCTGCGGCAGCCCTCACTGGTTAAGGTACACTGCACTCCCATCTCAGCCGTTGGAGTGTCTGACAAATACACTTGAGCACCATGTAGAGTACGACCAAAAATCCAAACAAGCACGACCCACCCTTCTCTCCCTCTTTAATCCACCACTTACCTACACATTTCACACACTCGTTGAGTCGCTTCCACTTCACAGAACCTCAAAAGGAGCACCCTTTTTCCCCTTTCTCTTTCTAGAATATATCTTTCCTATTTTTTCTTGGCTTGGTCTAGATTCTCTCGCTGGAGAGCTTGCTGGGTTCATTTCAATGGCCATGCTGCTTCTGCTAATGGTTTTAACACTATCTGCTGCTGCTTCAGCCAGTGAAGGTATAAGCTATTCTGGGTCTTCTTCTTGCTTCCAGTTTGTGTCTTTCTGTGCTTTTCCATGTGGGTTCGGTGCTGTTTCTTCTGGGCATTTCACATTTAGTTTGAAAGTAACTTGCTTTCTCTGTTTTGGCTGTGTACCCTCAATGTTTTGTTTTCTCTACTCATTTGTTGGTTGATTATAACTTATTTTTTTTCTGCTTTGAGGTGTTTCCTTGTGCATTTTGATGTGTTCTCCGTGTGGATTTCTCTTTGTTCTTGTGGATTTTGGTGAATCTTGTGAACTCTGAGCAGATTTTCTTAATTAATGTGTGAATGGTCAGCTGTGAACTGTTTGAATTGACTCAACTTTTGGGCTACATCTGAGTGATCTGCATACTAACCAAAAAAATTATGATTTTGCTGAACAGTGTGTGTTATCAGTGGTTATTAGTTCATATCATTTTATTTGGCTGGCCCCTAACTTGGAAATTTTAAGAAAATAATTTCAATTCCTTTTTAATCTTTTCTAAAGATGAAATCCCTGACCTGTCCTCAGTACTGGCACATAGCCTTTTTTTCAGGGAATAATCCACATTGCTGTCCAGCTCATGTTGTTGTCTCTTAACTTAAACTGATTTCCATTTCCAGTGTTTTGGACAAAAAAGGCCTTAACTTGACCTTATAATAAACGAAAATAGTTAATTATGTGTCATAGCCTCATAGGGGGGTCTATAGATAACATGGTGGTCTCATGGTGCATAACTGGCCCACTGATGTACCATTCATTCAGTTCTTTGAAGTTTTAACAGATTTGCTTCTTTAAATAGTCCTAACTGTTGGGGCATTTGGGACCATGAACTGGGATTAATAAGAGGCCCATTAGGGGATAATGAGATAAATAAAGAAATATTTGAAGATAGTGGGATTTGAATTCGTGTCCGGTTGAAGGCCCAGCTATAGTTTTATATATTTTAACAGAAAATCTCCATTTCAACAAGGCTTTTAGGATATGTAAATGAACCTGTTGTTTTGATTTTGCTAGGGAGCAATATTAGCATTGGATGGTGAATTGGTGATGTATTTCTTTTTACAGTAGTCATTCAAACTTGCTTGAGTTTCCTTGTCCGGCTGTTGAAGGAAATTGCCAAGTAGTTAGCCCATAAATTAGATTTATATGTGAGTTCAGACAAAACATTGCTCCTTTCCCATAAATGGATATATAGATGGGTCAGCGCGAGAAACTAAATTCTATCTCTAGTTTCTATCCAAACACACAGCTTTTCTTTACTTTATATTTATCTGAGATTGGCACTTAATCAACTTACTCTTTAAATTGGGCTCTCCTGATGTGGATTTAATTACTTAATGGGTTAGTACTTTTTCATAGACAAGATGTATACATTCCCTAACCCCCACTCAATGGGATTCAAATGGGTTAGTATTTTTACTTGTTAACAGATCATACAGTAATGCTACTTCGGGGTGATTCTTAATTTCATCCAACTGATTAAATTACTCAGATGGAGTGATATAGCAAATTTTCTGCTTCTGTTTGCTTGTCTGTTGTGCCATAATCTTAATGGATAATTGTAAAAAATACCATGGTATAAATTTTTTGCGACTTGTAGCCCTCTTCGAAACAAATTCATACAAAGTGCAACAAAAGACAAGTTCATGGCACTTTATTTTGCAAGTATCAAAGAAGGGGCTACAACTTGCAAAAAGTGAATACCTCAAGGTATCTTTCTGCAATTATCTCTAATCTTAATGTGCACAATTTATATTCTTGCACTGGTTCTCATTCATCCAAAATCAGAGTAGCTACATGAGTATCCATGGTCGAGCATGTTATGCAATAGGGCGTAATAACTGACCACTGAAGATGTTATTGAGCCTACACTTGGAATTTTTTTTGCAGTTGCTTTCATTGGTGTGAACATTGGCACCGACCTCTCTGACATGCCTACCCCAACTCAGGTAGTGGCACTTCTGAGGGCTCAGAATATCAGACATGTCAGGCTCTATGATGCTGACAGAGCCATGCTCCTCGCACTTGCCAATACAGGGATCCAAGTGACTATTTCCGTTCCTAATGATCAGATACTCGGCATAGGTCAGTCAAATGCCACTGCAGCCAACTGGGTTAACCGCAATGTCCTAGCCCATGTCCCCGCCACTAACATCACAGCTATAGCCGTCGGGTCTGAGGTCCTAACAACCCTTCCAAATGCTGCTCCTGTCCTAGTCTCTGCTTTAAAGTTCATACACTCTGCCCTTGTTGCTTCTAATCTCGATGGCGTAATTAGAGTCTCTACCCCACACTCGTCTTCAATTATACTCGATTCGTTTCCACCTTCCCAAGCCTTTTTTAACCGCACATGGGATCCCACCATGGTTCCCTTGCTCAAGTTTTTGCAATCTACTGGCTCATACCTCATGCTCAATGTATATCCATACTACGATTATATGCAATCAAACGGTGTAATCCCACTGGATTATGCTCTTTTTCGTCCCCTCCCTCCAAACAAGGAAGCTGTGGATGCTAATACTCTCCTGCACTACACTAATGTCTTCGATGCCATTGTTGATGCTGCCTACTTTGCAATGTCTTATCTCAACTTTACTAATATCCCTATTGTAGTGACCGAGTCTGGTTGGCCTTCCAAGGGCGATGCATCTGAACCTGATGCAACTGTTGAAAACGCTAATACGTACAACAGTAACTTGATCAGACATGTACTGAACTCAAGTACAGGGACTCCTAAACATCCCGGCATAGCAATCAGCACTTACATTTATGAGCTTTATAACGAAGATACGAGACCTGGCTCCGTCTCTGAAAAGAATTGGGGACTTTTTGATGCCAATGGGCTGCCTGTATATACCTTACACTTAACTGGTGCTGGTACTGTGTTTGCTAATGACACCACCAACCAAACCTTCTGTGTGGCAAAGGAAGGTGCTGATCGAAAGATGCTTCAGGCAGCCCTGGATTGGGCTTGTGGGCCAGGGAAAGTGGATTGCTCACTGTTGTTGCAAGGACAACCGTGTTATGAACCTGATAATGTGATTTCTCACTCCACATATGCATTCAATGCTTATTTTCATCAGATGGCCAAGTCTCCAGGGACCTGTGATTTTAAAGGGGTGGCTACTATCACTACTTCAGATCCAAGTAAGGAACTCTGTTGCGAATTCGCTTTAAATATACGACCAAGATTTGTCAGTTCATATGCTTCCTTTTGAGTCTTAGCTAAGAGTTCTTGACTTATTTGTTGCTCGTGTATTTGCAGGTCATGGTTCTTGTATATTCCCAGGGAGGTAAAGTCTAACGTTACTGCTAAATAATAATATCTGAAATTTGGAACCCGTTCATTTAATCATTTCAGTGCCTCCAAATTGTTTCTCTATTTAGTTTCATTTACTTGAAACCATGGCCTTGAACAAAATGCATAAAAATATCTGTTCTTTTATTTATTGCAGTGCCGGCAGAAATGGAACATCCATAAACGGGACATCACTGGCTCCTTCAAACTCCACAACCTCCGGCTGCGTTTCCCAGTATTATTATGGTGTTGGTTCTGTGATGAGCTCAGTGATTCTTGGTGTTTTACTTATGGGTACAGTTCTCTTGTAATACCTGACCTTGTGTGACTAACGCCGTTTGATTGGTAACGTTTGGTTTCACTTGTCGTTGAAGATGCCTGATTTTGTTCGTATTGTAAGGCATAACATAATAGGTAGGCAAGTTGATTGAACGCTGATTGTTTGGGATTGTTATGTAACTAGTTCGATGTTTGTATTCTTTGAATGGGATTTGTAACTTGCTCATCTTAATCCCATGCATTTCTTGACAGCTTCATTTTCATTCGGTTTCTTGAAAATAAGGGATAATTATGTAAGCGAGCTCAAACCTATACATGGACGTTTTACTGATGTAAATATGCACCAACCTATACATGTTTTCAAAATCCGAGGGCATTGCAGTAAATTAACAGAAAATCTATATAGATTTGGATGGAAAACCTATCGTATAGGTTAGTTGCTCGTACGTCAAGTTAAAAACGTGTATAAGTTTGTACATGTTTATGTAATTATTCTTAAATATGCAGACGAATACATTATTCGGTGTCAAAATACGGGTTCTGGACAAATCTTTCGTGGCATGTATGACAAATGAGACCGCTGGATTGGGGAGAACTGCACCACTGGTCTGCATGTAGCCTGCAGTATGGCTTGTTGCAGAAACTACATTTGGGAATCTGAAACCAACAGTCTAAGCACAAATCATCAGAGCAAGCTGAAACGGCCTCTTCCATCTCTTCAGGCTCCACACAGCCACAACACTCTACACACCTTGGAATGCAAAAGGTGCACCCCTTGCAGGACTCACATGTCTTCCTCGTGCAGCTGAAAACCAGCCTAACTTCATTGCAATTGGAGCAAGTTTCGGCGTCAATTGGACGCTTGTGATCTTGATGCCTGAATGTTAGCGAGCCATAGTTAGGATCAAACACGACGGGCTGCTGCTGCTGCGTGTTGGGGTTCATTCCAAGTAAAGAGTTCAGTGCTATAAGGTGCTCTTTCTTCATGTTAGGGATGCCTTGGATTCTCAACCTCTCCAAGCAGCTGTTTTCGTTTTCAGATAGCGTTTCCACAGCTCTGATGATTCCTTCAGGAGTTAAGCCAGTACATGCTGGTATATACAGCTGCACATATTAAAACAAACTCTATATTGTTAGCTATACCAAATTAATAAGAAATGTCTAATCATATGTTTTTTTTATCAACAACTCTTAACCCTTAAGTTTTTTCGCCTCAACTCAAAATCGTTAGCTGTGTCAAATATGTAAAGGTACTTGTCTCGTCATATGTATTTTTTCATCTATATATGATCTCATCTCAACTGGTAACAGAGAATCTACTTAGACTCATAGTTAAATTCCCAATTGGTTAAACACTTGAACTTTGGTCATTGAGATCAGTGTTCAAGTCTTAGGTTTATCTCCACATGCACGTTGATTACAAGAGAGGAACATTAGTTGATTACATAAGATATGAACCACACGTTGGAGATGAAGTACCTTGTTGATGGAGGGATTAGTTTCAACCACACGTTGGAGCCCATTATCCGTGATGTTGACACAATTGATGAGAGCCAAAGTGCTCAGCCTACCATTGGCTTTGCAAGTAACTTTGAAGAGAATCTCATCAGACAAGCGCAGGTTCAGAGGCTTCTCCACTACCATATTCAACCATGGAAGCACATCCCCAATAACTGCATCTCTCAGTGAAACACAGACCTCGCTCATGGCAAGAAGCTCAAACAAAGCAAGGTGACATAAGACCAGGAACAACCCGTCATGGGGCGGACCTCCGGTGGCCTCCATCTCAGCAATCAAAGGGTGAGAAATCAGGATGAGGATTTGAATACTATATATATACTACATGGGAAGACCAACCAGGCCTGTCCTTAACGAGGCTTTCGAGTGTTGAGGTTGAGTGGACCAATTTGCAACTTGCAAGTCGGCAAGAGACACTTCCAAAGAACTATAACCATTCCTTCACTAGCAAGTAAAAAAGGGAAGAAATTAAACCACACATTTACTGAATTTTCATTGACATTATAACACGCATCACGTTCCCAAAGGGAAACAATATATGTAGATGAGACGTGCGCATCAACAAATATACATAGACCTGCATTAAATACATTTATTTTGTTAAAACTGAAGGCTTGAGCCAACGGCTAAACTGAATCAATATGTCTTACCCATCATCAGATTTACTGAGACTTTAGTAAGAAATGTAAAAAAAGAAATTCTTCGTATATATATATATTCGAACGACTCTTAGTCATATTTTTCTTTAACGCGAAATGGCAGAAGCTATACAAGGGTTTTATCAGGTCTCTTCCTAAGTAAGTCTATGACTCTATTGTGAATTCTGACCTTTCGATTCAACTCAGACCGTAGATATACTTCTACTCGAATCAAGGTCCAGAAAAGGGAAATCACCTAAAAATAAGGAGTAACTTGGGTTTACAAGACAATGATTATTGCTATTTGCATGCATGGCCACACTCGGCCTCCTTGCTTCGCGCGTACAATAATTTTTCCCATTGCCAAAGAAAAACTCAAAGCTGCAAAAATAAGGTCAATAGTAAACATGGGATTGGTGAATATGGCAATAATATTGATGATGACGACGATGAACATGATGACGAGGTTGGCGTGGGCGGTGGAATCAGTAGACCTGACGAGGGCGAGCACGGTGGAGGAGATATGCAAGTCGACGGAGAACCCGAAGCTGTGCGTGAGCAGCGTGGGGAACAAAGTGAAAGGGAAGCCCACGGCGGAGAAGGTGCTGGAGAAGGAGATAGAGGTCACGCTCTGGGAGATCGACAAGGCGGAGGTGGAGTCGGAGAAGCTTGCGAGCAATAAGGAAAAAAGAGACCCGAAGCGGCTCCAGGCGTTGCAGGCGTGCGCCCAGCATTTCCAGAAGGCGGAGAAGGCCGTGAAAGAGGCGGCGACGTGGCTGGCGAAGAAGAAGATGTCGAAGCTCGATTCGCTGCTGTCCAGTGCGCTCAACCAGTTGGTGGACTGCGACGACGCTTTCGAAAACAACGATTTGGAGCCAGTGCTCGAAGAAACTAATCATCGCCTTGAGAGGCTGATCAGTAACTGCCAGACCCTCGTCAGGGCCATCACCTAACCAAACAAAATGAGCATCTTGTAATTACTTCGACTATATATCTGTGATGAGATAGAGAAAAGTATTGTAATCATTGATTGTGTTTCAGAGCAGATGAGAATTCATTACTTCATATATCTCATGGGACATCTCATCGTTGGCTGGTTTCGGATCTCAAGATTATCTCGATTCTCGAACTTATATTGAAACGCTTATTCGAATTAATCTCTAGTAAAAGGATTGTTATCGTTAAATTCTTCCGTTTAGTCTTGCGGGTCTTCTGGTAGATGAAGGTCAATCTTGAGTATCCATTCGGGTCTTTATTATAGGACTCGTGACGAACTATGGGAACAAGTCGGGCATAAAATACCTTGTATTATGGGTTCATGTGATCGTGGACTTGTAACAAAAGACATACACTATTCTGAGTAGATCGGGATAGAACTCGAGTAAAGCTGAGCCGGTGGGTACTCCATATCACCCGTCCGCTTCCATTTTGCGTGCTTGTGGATCGCTGCGAGGCTGCTTTGCATACCTTGCAAAAGACACGATAATACCATAGATAGTTGGCCTTGGAGCAGATGGATTCGACGAAGCGTGACCAACGTGTTGTCGTTGGACCTCTTTCGGGACCCCAATCCCATGACTATTTCTGATTCCAATCTTCCTAGTTTCTGGACAGTTTGAATTATTGTCTTCAATCTTGTTAACTATGGATAGATGCTTGTAATCTTGGTTTGCGTTGTAACGCCCCAAATCTGATGTTGTCGGAAGTGGACCGTTACGTGATATGAAACCAAGACTAACATTCACAATTTATAA
>JAYMSV010000106.1:0-22132 GCA_036897745.1 Erodium moschatum
GCTAACAATCTTGTTCTATGTCTGTTCTTTGTGGTCAGTAATCTCCCTGATGCACTCACTTGTAGTTGAAAGTCTAAATTAATAAAATTGCACTTTTTAATAAAAAAAAAACAAAGTTTTTTTTTTATTAAAAGTGTCACCCTTCCAATCTAAGAAAAATATACTCACTTAATTTATTTCCATTTATGTTCATAATATTCTGTTTTTGTTATAATTGTTCTAATTTCTTAGTTTTATTTGCTTAAATTTCTATATTTCTGTTTTTATTATGTTAACTTTTTTACTTTTGTAATTTTTTTATATTATATATTTTAAAGTTTCTTAATTTTTATTAAAAATTAATTTAAGTCATTGTTTTAAAATTCAAGACTATTATTAATTTAAGTTTTAAGTTTAGTTATTAGCTAAAATTTGAGACGATTATCATTTTAAATTTAGTTATCTACAAAATTACTATAATTATTGAGAGATATTTCAAAAGAAATATATCACTACAAAATATTTGATCATAACAAAAAGAAATCGAGTAACAGAACAATGAATATCGTATACGTCGAGATATATATTTTTTTATTGCATTGACAATGAAGGAGTTTTATGAAAATCTCAAAATACGAGACCTTGACGTCATATTTTGGAATAGAGATTAATTATTATCTTTGTATACGATATTAATAATTTTAATCTTCTCAAAAAAATTATTTTTTGTAATGTTATTTTTACGTCAATTATTACTACAAAAAGTTCGGTGCCCCTCCTCACTAAAAAGGCTAAATCCGCCACTGCATGCAGTGTAAAATAAAATTTTGAATTCTTATGCAATTATACAATGTCAGAAGCATTATCAAAATACAAAGTACAGATTGAAATATAAAAAGAAAGCTGTTTCTGGCCATTGTATTGCTATATATGAATGGCTGAGACTAAATTTTGGATAATGATTAAATTTCTTATTATGAAAAAAAATCATTTTTAAATGGTTTGAAACAATATGTTAAATATAATGAAACATTTATGAATTCATGTTCATCATTTTTCAGTATTTCAAAGTATGAAACATTTTCTATAAAAATCTGTTAAGAATAGTGAAATTGGTAATAAAACAATCCATTTAGTAACATATTCATTATTGTTAAGATTTTTTTTCAAAACCATGAAACAATATGTTAAATATAATAAAACATTTATAACTTCATGTTTATTATTTTAAACATTTTCACTATTTCAAAATATGAAACGTTTTATGTAAAACTCTGACAAGAATAATTTCTAATTTATATATTATGTTCACTTTATATTAGATAGTGAGCCTACAATACCATACATAGAAATTCTAAATTTAATAAATATAAACACCATAAATGAATTAAAAAAATATTAAAAATAAAACTTTCTAATTTAATCCATGCAAACCCCATATATAAAAACTACCAAACTTAGTGATGACCAATTGCATGAGAGGGCTCACACAAACCTTAGGTTCTACCAATATTTATAATGGTTCTCTCTTCACCCGCTTACAGTTTTTATTTCCGATCTTTCACGAACCATGTGTTCCGTAATGGAATTTATTGTGTCATGTCTTATGTGATTAAAATTTCGTTGACGCCTCCCCTCTCTTCGGTGTTCTTTACCTCCTTTGTGCTTTCTCGTTTGACGGTGATGCACAAACTTTCTCTCATGTGGTTGGGTTTTTCTCTCTCGATTCAATGCCCCTTTGATCCACAATGCTGGACATAGTCGAATATGATCTCACATCCTTTTAAAGCCACTTGGTTGTCCTCTCCTTAGGCTCATAGGAGGAAACAATCAGCACGATCCCAACGTTAACTATCACCTTGTCCCTTGTCATGACGCCGCATGTAGACAAGACAGAGATTCAAGATGTTCAAGTGAGGTATGATTAACAACCTTGCCATGAGGTATATGAGGCCTTCAAATCGATATAGGACGGTAGACTGAAGGAATGTCCTATACTGATATTGGTTCTATCTTCCTGATCACCCTCCATAGGGAAGGGCAGCACAATTTGTCCTAGCAGTTCTAAGACGACTATTGGGTCTCTAGTCTTTGTGTCTTATAGTTTTGTTTCATACATTGTCTAATAGGATGCTTTCACGTGAGCGTCAGACACATACATATGACATGGGTCCTAGACTATATTCTCAGTAGTAGAAGATTGTCCCGAAAGACCGTCTTCATTAAATAAAAGCTTACCTCAATTAAGTTATTTGGAACAGTATTTATACACCCTTTTTCGTGGAATAACTTGATGTATTTGACTTGGATTAGAGTTGCTCTAAACAAGAATCCATATGAACCTCGTCCTCTTCATTGGACAATGTTCGAACTCGTTGCTCCTGCGCCAATCGCTGCTCCTCATTATCTACACCGTATATATGATCGTTTCAGGCTTTGATTTGATATTTGTCTGTCAAAAATAATTTATAATTTTCATTTTGATTAGTTTTTGGTTATTTCTTAGACTTGTCAACTTATTTACTTATCGAGAATAGTATTATCGATGTTGTAAATACAGATGAGATGAAGAGCCAAAATGAATCTGGACAAAATAGATAACCAAAAAACAATTAGCAGGCCAAGATCTTTGCCTATTAAAAGATCCAGAACCAAGCTCCTCTCTATCTACTCGATTTCCTTGAACATTGTTTCAGTTATTTTTTGACGGTGTCTAAAAGTTTTGAAGCTAAAAGAGAGTATTTTAAAGTAAGGAAAGCTTAAACTCGAGAAATCTTCAAACGAGATACAAACTACTTAGGCATATAATATACCAAATCATAAGGAATTTAAAACTGTACAAATTTCCTATGGTCCTCCCCGGCCCTTCTCATCTTTGTTATGGAATTGATAAACATTTTTTTCCTTCTGCTCATGCCACTAGATATTTATTCTTAGTAACATGCAGTCACAAGAAGATGAAACTACATGGGTAGGCTTGAGTTGTACATGCATGGTACCAAGTAGCTTATTATGCAATGCACAAGTGAAAGCCTTTCTGTCAAAAGCTGGGACTAACTGCATGTTAAGTACAAAGGTTAAAAGAAGCTACGCAGAAAGACCATAAACCAATTGGGTGCCATGTCCTACCATCTGCTTATTTACAGGTCAAAAAAAATTATCTAGCACAGATTAGGTTTGATCAATTATGGAGCTAGACCAAAAACAATTTACAGTACAAACTTAGGGACGTGCCTGCAAATACTTTACATCACAGTGCACTTGTCTTTCAACTTTGGTTCAGGCTTGGCAGCTGATGAAGTTGGGCTCCTGTTTGTGTTTCTCCCCACCTGCAATGTCCATTTTTTGCTGAAATTAGTTCATATGAATGAAGGGAATAAGATGTCTGAGCTTTAGCTTCCTGCTTTCGAAGGAATTCTATGTAACAAAACAGTGCAAATGCTAATTGTAACACACGATAAAATAAGACATGTCATCCACTCAATAACAATGTTACTACGTCTTCCCGGGAACCATGACAGATGAGAGTTTTAACCAGCCAACTGGGCCAAGATTGAACTTGAGCCAGCACCAATGGATACAAATTTAACCGCCTATAAATCCAATACTGTGTTTCTAGATAGGAAGGTAAGTAACCTTCCCAATTGGAGAGAAATACCAACTATTTTTTGGGTTACAGAACTTTCGAAGATTACGAAACACAACCAGAGAAGAGTTTTCAACAAATCCAGTGCCTCAATTCCTACCTCTTTTAAAACCATGTATGACCACTGTTTTCTGTAGCACTCAAAACACTGGTTTAAAGTCTCAAACATGTAGAAAGACTAATAATAGATTAGTTCGATAAAAGTTCCAGACATCAACAATAAGCATCCACCAATCAGGCAAAAATTTAATAGTTGAAACGAAATTACTAGTTCCAAGAAACAAAACTAACACATAGTATACCTGTGGACCGGTGACCATCCTTGAGCCACTATTAACAGAGGGCTGCTGGGAATTCTGGCGTTGTGGTTGCTGCTCAAACTCCTGTTGCTGCAGAGCTATTGCCAGTTGCAGATCAGAACTGCCACAACAGCATTGAAGTAACAAATATGTTACAAAAAGGAATTTTTTTCTCTTATTTCATTTTCAAGAAGTTTGTCTGTAATAGTTCATAGGAACAATAACCATTTTTCTACAGAAGAAATCTAGAAATAATAGTTAATAATTTAACAGATCTCCAAAAATAATGAACAGAAAAAACAATTCACGAAGCACCTATGGATAAACCAGTCATAGTTTGGAAAATTACTTCATATCTACACCCGCTTGTGATGCACTGTCAATGCTTGCAAGATAGTCCTGAAATTTCAAATTAACCCACATAAATTTACCAAAGGGAAGAGGGACTAGTCCAATAAGTTTATGATATTTTTGCTCAGAAGTCCAATAAGTTTAACTTAACGTGTTTGTCTATGCCCTATATCACTGTAATTGATGATTGAGCTCAAAATATGCCAGACTGAAAAGAAATACATACGGCAGTACTGGCCATGACATTATTTTCGTCCCATGTCTCAGTTACTTGACTTTCTGCTTTGAATTCCTTAAAGTTACCTGTCATAAAGACTGTATCTCCATTGACCTGAAACATATGGTTAAGATACAAACCTCGGAATCAGGCGTGCAAGACATTATAGTGATCTTATCACTATAAATAAAACTTCCATAGAAAATATGCCAGGATATCTCCCGAGGCACCATTTACTACTCATCAAAGAAAAGCTCAATCTTTAGTGAAATCATGAAGATTATTGTATAGGAAATTAAAAATACAGAAAAGAAATAAGTGTTTTGCATAACAAAGCAAAATGTAAATATTTTGAGAACTCAAGTTGTTGTCTCTATCGTTATCCACTAACCACTTTACCATAAATATAATAAGTTAGCCACAACCTCCATAACTGTCAAAAATAGGGAAGTATATTGGTAAACTAAACTTCAGTGAGAACAAGTACTTCTGTTATTCCATAATTTTGAGGAAAGAGTAGGTAGACTGCACCATATGCTACCAAATAATGGACATAGAAAATAAGAGCCAAACAGTGCCAAACAGCCATTTTGTATTCTTTTTTAACTAAGTGCACAGCACTCGGAATCTTCACCTCGGGAAAGTCTCCATAATAATTGACTATAATTAGTTTCAACCTCTTATTAATTTTTTGTAGACTCTAATAATAGCATGCACTTCTATCGACAAAGTTTTTGGATGTTTACCTCATTTAATTTCTCCCACACCAAATCATGCTCATTCAAGTAACCTTGGTCAGTTGCTAAAAGGTAAAGTTGTCCTTCATACTGCACAGTAGAGAAAATTTAGTAAATACATCTAGAAGTTGGAACTAAAATACATATTTGTATAGCTGATCCCACTATTGTCAGGGAAATGGCTTGGTATTATTCTGTGTTTGTTTTACATTACAGCTAAGATATGAAAGGTTATAAATTTATAATTTACATGAATTGTTACCAACCACAGGGGCCAATTACCATCCATAAGGTTTTGACTTTATATAAAACGTAAGCACATTCTGGCTAAGAACTGACCTTGAACATGGTGCTGAAGTGGTTATTACGGAAGAAGATACAGAGTTCGCGTTCTTTCAGGCCATCTTGTAAGCTGAAGAGGCTGCCACATATTTAATTACCAGTCATGAATATTTTCGCTATCAGAAGAAGCAAGAATAAAATAGAATTCTGGAGTGATTGAAAAATGATTCTGAATTTCTTAAAAGGAGGTGGGGTGAAAGAAAAAATATTTGAGGAAAACTTACGAACATACCAATTACAAGAAAAGACCTCAACATAGTTAATATAGGGACTCACCAGCCCAATAGGTAAAATCACAGTCTATTTAGGGATTGGCAAGTTACCACGTTCTGACTTTGACACTATTAACTCCCAAACTGTAAGGCTTCTATTTTAAATCATTATAATTTATAACAGAAAGTGGACATACCCATAAAAGGTCAATTGACTGGCATTGTTCCTCAAAAAATTTCTGATCAGTTCCCCTGAAGAAATTTAGAACAGACAGAATGTGTCAAATAGAATACTATAATTTGCTAGGAATTCAGCTAATATAGAATATATTGAAGGGGTACTCAATAGATAGATCAGACAGATGAACGTTTTTTTTTTCCTTTTGTAAGGAAGGCCACTCACCTTGTTGAGGAGTGATTTCATCCTTAGACTTCACATCAAAGGCATCCACGGTACCTTTGTCAGGTTGTTCAGCAAGGATCACCTCACCTTCATACATAGGTTCCCGATTTTCATTAATTTTAGGTCCTGATTCCAGCATACATTCCTCTCCCTCATACATGGGCTCACCACCATCAATATTGGAAGCTACAGCTTCAAGTGTACCAACATCCTGCATTCTGCAACTAGATGAACCTGAATCTGCTTTTGGAACAGATAAGCCAGGAAATTCAGTTGTTACACGTCCATCCTGTTGATCAGCTTGTTCATTGGCATCCAGTGCAGTAATAGAAACACTAATTTTTTCAGTCCCCCGTGAAACATCCTTGTGGTCTGAATCTGATAATGGAGTTCTCTTTCCTGGAGAAAGAGAATCTGAACTTTCATTCTGGGTCCGTGTTTCAGCATCACTCTTGCCTGCTACATCATTGCCAATGTTGTCAATGACAGGTAGAACATGATCCACAGAAGCTGACCGACCGAAGTAATTTATCTCTTCATTTCTGGCAGCTTCCTCAGTATTAGTTTTGAAAGTGATATCATTATCGTCATTGCTTGAGGCATTGCAGTCACCTGCCATAGATGCTTCTGGCTGATGGAAAGTTTGATTCTCAACATGCAATGCATGTCCAGAACCCATAGGAATAGGCTTGGGTTCATATGAACTTGCAGAAGATATTATGACTGTATCAGCATTGCCTCCCCGAGAACTGCCTTCGGATACAGGAGATTCACCCTCCGACATTCTCATAGCTCTCAACAATTCCACTTCTTCTTCAAGGTCCCCTTTTCTCATGGTCTGCTGATCAGAGAATATATGTGGAGAATCGGGGATTACAATTGGAGACCCATCAAATGATCTAGTTTTTGAAAGGGATGGAGAAGGAACGCCTAGAGTTGCAGTTGTGGCTGCAGCAAAATCAATACAATTCTCTTCAGGATTGTTTTTACACTTGGCATCCATACTCCGTGTTTCCAAGGCAACAAGTTCACTTGTAAGAGCATTGTATGACTTTGAACCGATAGCATTGGCAGTGCTATCATCCTGGTACAAAATCACAGAAAATTAATTATTAGACCAAAAAAAGTAAATAACCACTACATCTAAACTTCAATATAAAAAGTTTCACTAAAAACATTAATAATAGCAAATGGTGACAACTAAAAATTGTCAGATTCAAAAGTTCGGGGCTAGAAGGTAGTTCAAACTTCCCTTTGTCCAATAACAGAAATAATTCCTGACATATCACTAGCTAATATGCCACCAACAGTTTTAAAATTCGTTCAACTCACACTGAAGAATCTACATAATGAAGGTCTTGAGTTCATACCTTGGTACATTCAAATATCAATTAGATTAGGAAATAGGCTAGAAAATAGATTAGGAATTGCCGATAAAAAAGACTCATGTTGAAGAATGTTACAAGATACAAAGTCCATGTCCTTAGTAGTGCTTAGTTCAAAAAGTAATGTCCATATTAAAACTTCACCAAAACATTCAAATAACAATATTACTAAAGAGTGAACGACGCTACTGTCTACAACTCTATGTAACTTATACTCCTTCCATTTCAACACAAGTCTCTATTTGATTTTTGGCAGAAAGTAAGGATTAGTGGAGTAATTTGTTTTAGGATATCAAAATTGAGGAAATAGGACACTAATCTTGGAACAGAGGGAGTAAAACAATTGAGGCCTCAACAAAGCGTACCTGGGGATCAACTATCCAACCGTGATATAATGGGATATCCAGTAAATCAAATATAGCACATTCCGGGGTAAACTCAAAATCATTTATCCTGCAAGTATTAATATCTTTTGTGAGCAGAATATAGATAAGGTGATACATTTTGTGGTGTATAAAAATTGAGAAAAGCAGAGGACCAAATGAGTTCCACCTCTTGAATTTTATATTTACATCAATTCCAGTTGTCAGCCGAGGAAGCAGATCAATTGCATCTGAGATGTTTTGCTGCTGATTTTCAACATATCCTGCCTCTTTATTCTGCACATGGGAAAAGGGATTAAAAACAATTCCATACCAAGAGAGAGTATTAAGATCTCAAAGTAACCAAGAGGTAAATTTCTTACGTCAACATTGCTGTTGGAATCAATCAACCGTTCAGCAACTAGTGAAAGCAGTTTCTCCTGTGAAACTTCAGCTATATCTGGACTTAAATTCAAATTGTTTCTTAACAGAAGAACATTACCTATAGAGATCATACCAACATTGTTCTAATTAGATCATCAATACAAAAAGAAACATAAGTGGTTACAATATAATTTCTTTAGATCATTATCATGTCATGATTTCAAAAAATATTAATTCTAAAATATATGTTTTTTAAGTATTACAGCAGATATGTATATAGATGAGGCAGCAATCTAAAAGGTTTATGATTCATTTGGTAGGTGAGGAAAACTAAACAAACACTGGTTCATTAGGAAACCAATGAACAGCTTCACTTGTATGGTTAGGATTTTTTGGTTTGTCATAAATCAAAACATGATCCACTTACTCGCTCTTCTTATTAAAAAACGTTGAAACATGACAGAATATCAAGAAACAATGGACATCAATATGAGGAGATATTGAACAGTTCTAGGGAGATTGTATGTTACTGACAACATTATCAAATCAAAGAATTCATTAGAGAGATATAAAACCTCTTAAGTATGAGATAAGTACATACATGCTCAGTTTCAAAGAAGAAGAAATATGCAAAATCTTTTATAAAGTATTACTCCCTCCGTCGCATGATGAGTGTCTCATTCAGCTTTTAAGCCAGGATTAATGATTAATGAATTTCTGCCTTGATTTCATGAGAAGAATATTATTGATATTTCATGCATAATTAAATTCCTATGAAGGGAAGTAGACACTCATTTTGGGACATCCACATAAGGGAAGTATGCCACTCGTTTTAGGACAGAGGGGCAGCTGTAGTACTAAAAAGGCTACTTTATTTCAAATTGTACTCGAGTAAATTAGGACAGTATCTATAAATTCAATCAAAGATTACTCTTCAAATCTTAATTCCCAAACAATATACTGATTCATTAAGATAATCTTGACTTTTCTTGTTTGGATAGCAGCACGATCCTTCAATGTCAAAATTTTAGCAACACTAGCAAAAAATTATTGACAAAAGACTTCCACACTCGCGAGTCTCACAGATAAAAAAAAAGTCAACTCTTACCTAACCGAAAAAAAATGGTTAATCAACTTGATGTTCGACATTTAACATCTAATCCTTACAAACTAAGGAATCACAAGAAATGTGACGGTAAGTATAAGAAAATGATATACAAAGCCACATCAACAAACAGACAATTCTGAGGAGAATTGATTCATCAGGTTGTCCTCTATTGATGCTTGTTAAATAAATGAAAAATATATATTATTTGATAGTTCAACTAACTAACATAACCTAAGGTCTAATTTCACCTAATTTAACTATTGGCCAAGCTGAGCTATAACTTAACTTCAATGTAACAGGAGCAACACCAAACATAAGATTGCAAAGTCATTTTCCAACATTTTCACCAAAAACTTACTGCCAATAGAATGCACAATTAAGAAATAAGCAAACAAGATACAATCAAATATTTGGAATCTACTACTGCAGGAAACCAAATAAACCCTAACTACAAACAGTAACCAACAGACAAAACCTCTAGATCGTACATGCAGATTATAAGCAACGACATGAAAAGGCCCGAGGCGATCAATTGAATCTTCCAGCAAATAAACTAGAGCACCAATCACATATAATTTCTTCAAATCCATTTCTCAAACATACTAATCGGAAACGGAAACCCTAGCAAAATAGAGAATAAGGAAGGAGAGGGAGAGAGAGATAGTTACAGATGGCGAGGAGAGGGCAAGGTCCATTGTCATTCTGGAGGACGATAGGCGTGGCGCGTCCAAGAAACTGTACGGCCTTGGTCTTGTGCACGCATTCCTTCTCTTTCACTGGCGATGCTTGCTGCTGTTGCTCCGACTGTAGCTCTGGCTGTTGCTCTTCGGGCGAAGAAGACGATGACGCCATCATTTCCCTGGTAGATTCTGGTATTGGAATTTTCTAGTGTAGACCACGGCCTTGAATTCGAATCACGATATTGTATCTGTAGCGAGCGAAGCGAGAGAGACGATGAAATAAACCGCGAGATTTATATGCAGCGGAAAGGGAATCGGAGATGTGAGAGTGTGCGAGAGATGTGTTTTTGACGGCAATGCTTATGCTTTTGTGCTCATGCCTCGCCCAATTTTTTCCCCTTTTTTTTCATTTTTCCTTTTTCTTGTGTATTAAGAAATTTTGAAAGTAATAAGGATATTCAATGATAAATAGTTTTTGATCTGATGCTAATCCAATAAACTTGGATTGGGTATGCAGCGATAACAAACGGGAGGGAATCAAAACAATGGCCTGGTTGGCTTGGGCTTTGTGTGTATCAGCTAGATTGGGCTATACAGAGAAAACAAACGCGAAGAAATCAAAATGGGCCTAGTTGTCTTGGGCTTTTGAAACATTTAGATTGGCCTTTATACCGTATAAATGGAACGACAGCGTTTATGAGTCCTCGTTGTGCGCTCTATATGAATTTGTTTTTTGCCGAAATTGACGCTGATAGTGATGGCTCGTGAGTCGTAACGTGAGGTCCCCCCTATAAATCAAGTGGCCATTTTTAGCATCCTTTCGCACCCCATTTTGTCCTCAATTCACAAGTTTGATACTGCCGACGAGAGCTCTTCATATTTTCGCATGAATTACATTTTTTTTTCTGAATGACTAGTGTTACCAAACAGTCCTATAAGCCCATAACTATAGATTTGATATGGTAACTTCATATTCTCGAACTGAGATTGGTATCAATAATAACAGAAAATATTCTGCATGAGAATGTAATATAAGACTTTGTGGTACACTTTAACAATGGACAAGAACCCCTCAGAATTGTATTTGTGTTATTTTAAAATTATATATTTATTTCACATTTAAATCTAAATTCATCTCTTTATTCAATTAAATCATATCACTCTTGAATTTTGAGAGGAATTGTAAGTGACAATTTTAGTATCTTTTTTCCACGTTACAATATTGTATAGTTTCTCTCTATATTCTTAAGTGTGCCGGTTATCTTTTCTTCAAAAAAAAAACTTTTGCCTATTAATACTTGAAATATTTTACATATTAGAATTGACAACAATATGATGTGGACAAGAAAATGATGAAATGATTAAACCTTTGTTTGGCTTAAAGTAGCTTGACTTAACCAAAACATCAAGTTCTCAAGTCAACTGGTCTCTCATGCACAAGTCTAATTTGTTTGGCTTAATTAATTGCAAATTCCAATCCTTTTTGTTGTTTCTCTCCTTGAGGAAACTTATTTCAGCCAAGGACATTGTTTGACTATTATTTTAGCATCTAGTTCAGTTTCTCTTTCTTCAATAATTAGTTGATTATAGTTAAACACTTGACATTTATTATAGTTTAACCAAAACACCAAACTCTCATATCAAATTTTAACTGATCACCGCAAATCTCCAACTCGAACAAACAATAAAACAATTAATTATGTAAACTTTTCATGAACGAAATAAAAGGTTTAGTCATGAAACTCTATGTCATTTTAACCAATTAATTATGCTGACTAGATATTTATCCTTCTAAACCTCAATATTTACTAATTTGAAACTCCAAAAGTGTCAAGCAAGAGATGTCCTTACTCCTTAATATTGCTACAGTGAAGTTCTACTAGCTAGCTCCACATGAAACTCACTCACACTCACCCACCCACGAAACACGTGCTGTGTTGAGCTTAAACCGGTGGTGGCTAAGCCAAGGCATGGTGCGCCCCACGTCATCCGATACGAACCAACCCATTGAGACCAAACCAAAAAAAAAATCCAGAAACGCGAAAGGCCACGTGACACGGTCCCCGGAAAATCATAACTCTTCCACAAGCCCATTGGCTGAGCCCTACCCCACCGAGTACGGACAGTGCTGACCTGTGCCCCAGCCCGATCTGTACGGACGCTGCATTGTTTAAGCTGCAGGAAAAGGTAGATATTTTGATAAAGCAAGCCGAGGGTGCACCGAGCCTCACATGCTACTCCAAAACGGGAGCGAGGGGTGTCCGAGAGTAACTGGCAACCGACAGGAATGTTCGGTGTCTCTCCCCTCCACGTGACTCTCCGCTCCGGGACGGGCACCGGACCTGGGGGTTGTCAGTCAACTCGGCCCTCCACGCGTCGAGACCTCGCACGCGAAAGCATCCAACTTCAGTGCCCCATAAAAAGTGGCCTCCTCCAAACCTCTCATTACATTGGATGAAAGTAATAATAGGTGCCCTCTCCTCTTTCTGATTTATTCTCTGATTTTTCTCTTTTGGGCTCCTGTTTTTTTCCTTAGTTTACCATAATAAGAAAGAGGGTGAGGTTCTTCTCCATTCGCATTATTGCTATTTTTTTCTTCTTTTTTTATCTAACTACAATAAATATTATTCTCTTGTAGGGTTCTAATTTTTTTCTCCTTTTAAAAAGGAGCGATATCGATCAAAATTAAATCTAATCATTTCCATCGATTCTCCCATTTTCTCTTCTAGGGTTTCCGAGATTTCTGCCGATTAAATCCGCCGATCGTCTCCTTTCCATTTTTAGAAACCCAATTTTGATCTGAGAATGGTGAGGGGCAAAACGGAGATGAAGAGAATAGAGAACGCGACGAGCAGGCAAGTCACGTTCTCGAAGCGCCGTAACGGACTGCTGAAGAAAGCTTTCGAGCTCTCCGTTCTCTGTGACGCCGAAGTTGCACTCGTCGTCTTCTCCCCCAGAGGCAAGCTCTACGAGTTCTCCAGCTCTAAGTACGCTTCTCTTTCTCTTCTCTTCTCACCAACTTTATTTTTCTATTTTTATTTCTGTCCATCTAAATCATGATTATTTCTTACTATTTTTTACCTCTTTATTTTACCAACAAAAAAAACTTGCATAAATGTGAATAAATTCATGGGGAGCTTACAGCTAAGTAACAATTTAAGACATTTTTATATTAAAGTCATAATTAGCAGACGTACTATTCCCAGTACACTAGCTAGGCTGAGCCGAAGATACGTATCTGTCCAAAGGATCTCGTCTGATTTGGGGTTCTGACCATATATATCATCTGTTCACGGATCAATTATGGGTCTCAGATTGTGTGTTCATTGATTTTGGTTAATTGATGACGTAGTGGGTGTTGGAGTTATACAAATTTAAGGATATATAAATGGTCTGGTTGGTAGGAAAATCAACCAAATGTAATATTTCATGAAACTAAAATACATGGAATAATTAAACGATAATATTTCATGGGAGACAATGTTGGTTTTAACATAAACATAACATATTCAGACGCAGCAATGAATATGTTATGTTTATGTTAAAAATGTTGGGTGTAAGTGTAACCCAGATGTAGAGCACAAAACTGACAAATCGAGAATCTTACAGGAGTGAAAAAAGTCGTACTTGTTTATAATTGTTATGAGAAATCTGAAAATAAAGATGATGGAGGGATAACTTTCTTGGAGATGTCTGCAATTTATGCAGCAATGGGGGTTGAAGAGTTTGCCTCCTTAGTGGTTGCTTACTGAGTTGATGCATTGTTGTCGTAGTTTTAGCTTTTAATAAACCTGCCCCCGTCTGATCTCAAATCTCAAAACAACGACCCTTCAATCTGTTAACAAGTCATAGCTCATTAAACTATTTGTATGTGCTTATGCTAGCCACATGATTTCTTATCGAACCCAGTACATTTTACTGATTAGCACTGCTTTTAAGCAGCATATATGTATTTGTTTAAGAGACAAGAGAGGTGGTTTGTGGGAAAGGTTTGAACCAATGGCATTTTGTTTGAAGCTCCACCAATATAGTTTATTTATTTCTTAATTAGTATTTGTCAATTAGTTATGCATATAGATTGTTTGTATCATGCTCCCTTGCATGGGTACTGTTGAGGCACCAAGCTCAGTTTAGTTTTAGGACAATCTCTAATGCCCATTAGCCCAGTAGCGTGAACACTTGTCGAACACTCATGATTCATTTAGCAGACTTTTGTTTCAGCTACTCATATCTTTGTTCTTATTTTGACAGCACTTCCTCTTGTTAATAAGCTCCAAACTCTTGCATGAAAAGCTTTAGACTTCATTCACACTCATTAGGGTTTATGACTAGTTTTGTATTAATGTACAGATATAGATCCTACCTATATGTATACATAGGAACAACAGATGTGGTATGAACTGAATCGGATGCACAAATCTTGTTACCTAGGATGTGTTTCGAGTATATATTTCATTCCCTCCTTTACTGTTGGTATTAGGCTATAGCTAGTGACCTCTCTTAAGTTGTTCCTCAGTGGAGTTAGTATGACGTCAAAATGCAGAATACACCAAATAATATATATGATTCAACTCCATGTTTGAATACCTTAATACAGGCTAGGTCATTGTAGATATAAGCTTACCAATATCAATGCCATTTCAACTTTCCTCCCACACAGTACATTGTTTATTCAAGCTTTATCATCCTCAAATTAGATAACCTTGTGATAAACCAGTGAGATCAACTCCGATACAGGTTTTAAAATTGTAAGCAAGTTATGACATTATCATAAAGTTATTTAAAGTCGTATACATATACTTCTTCCATCCTACAATGAGCTGTCTCATTTGTTTGACAAAGATTTAGTGTTAGTAAAGTTTTGTCTAACATTCCTATATTTGTCCTCATACCTTATTGATATAATGGGCCAAACTAATAAATGGTAGCAAGTGATAACTTACTACTAGGAAGAGTATTACTGATATTTTATGTATATGATGAAAAACATAAAAAAAAATCTTATAAAACACCTAAATTAGTACAAATCTGTCTTATAGGGAGTACTATTATGTGTCAAACAATGGTTGTATAATAATTGATAAAGATATTGTGTGAAATTCAATTATTATTTGTACAGGGAAGAGCCATTTCTCTCTGATCATATTAGCTACCATATGTCATATTTCTAATAATTGTTTCTGAGTTTTATAAATAAATAAAGTATTTATAATTAATCAGTAACACTCCTTAATGTTTGATTTCTTTTTATCAACACTAGCTACGGGGTTCATCCATGCTAAATTTTGAACTGTCATAAATGTACATATCTCCTAGATCAGTGCAATACATTTAGAATTATCTTATTTTTATATACATACTACCAACTTCCCAAATGGTTACTCAAAAAAAAAAATTCCCAAATGATTGCATTGCATCTAGCTAGTTTCATCATCAACATGGGCTTAATGTAAAAAGATTGGATATGATCAAGACATTAATGACAAATTTATCATAATTAAATATTCATATGCAGTTCTTAGCCATCTCTATATCACTCATTTTCAATGTCTTCACAAAAAAAAAAAAAATAACAATGTACTTCATGAAACTGATGTCTTTTACTATTTAATAAGATTCAACCTCTCTCTATATATATGAGTATTAGAGGCATGTTCAATAAATAAACATTAACACAAATTTGTCCATTTATATGTTATTTTCCTCAAAGTAATATTACTTAAAGAAAAAATCTACACAATTTGAAAGACTAGGTTGGAACATCCATTCTCCACATATAGTTGAAGTCAAGTTTTCATGTAAATCATTGTGTATGTTAAAATGTACAGATCAAGAATATAACTTCCAACTAATTATAAGTACATTAATATAGTTTAGACATAGCACATTCTAATTTATTTTCCTATGTTCCATTTCCACTCTTTTGTTTTATTCCATTACTATTACCACCTTCAATAGTTATTCACCTTGAGAACCCTTAAATAATTAGCACAAATTAATTTTCCTCCATTTGTGGATAATGTTCCCTTTTCAAAAGATTAAGGATACACTACTTTTTCTCATTCCCCAATATGCCCTACTCTTTATCATATTTAGAAATGAGTAAAATCAGTTGAAAGTGACAAAAATAGAGAGAAATAATTCAAATAGAGAGGTTTCTTACTGAATTGATACAGACTAGTTAAAAATCGATGAGGGAATCAGGTGGAACTATCTGGTTTAGGGTTCGATTTTGTATAGACAAAACCAATGGTGCGTCCAGAAAAATCAAACCAAGCCTATTTGGGCATGTATATGACTTTCCGTAAAATTTCATCCTACCATGGTGCGGTATCTCATTTCTTAATTTTCTTGTCCACGCATATTTTAAATGCTCTAGTCTCTTCTTATCTCTTTCTCCACTAACCATCGCACTTTTGTTCTCGTCCTTAATGATATGAAGTTGCAAACTTGTCATGGAGTGTTTCGAACAAGCAAAGAACTTGCATATCGGAAAATAGAGTTGTAGATCGCAAGTATTGTCTACTTCAAGTGATTTCAACCTCACCCTCACAACCAGTGTTGTATCGATTTGCTCCCTCTCCACCGATATGCTCTCTCTAGTCCTTTCTCCTTCCCTTTCCTGGTTTCCTCCCTAAATCTAAAACAAGTTTCTTCCATGTCTGTTATACTTCGGTTTTTACCATTAAGGCCGAGATCCCACCAAGTACGGGGGACATGAAACTAAAATATAAGCTAATGCTTAATGTTAGGATCGGTTTCAAGAATGGAAACAATCGAGATAGTCAGTCCAATACTAGAAGTTTCTTTTCGGTCTAGTTAACCAGACTGTATTCATCCTTAATCCCTAATCGTGCTTACACGATGATATTTAACTTATATGAGAACATCATGTATAATCCATGCATAATTTACTTTCCCGAATAAAAGTGGATACTTAATCTCAGATATCCATTTTAGAAAATGAGGACATTTATTTTAGAACATATGGAGTACACATCTTTTGTTTCATCAATTGTCAGTTTGTGTTTCCATAGTATATATTGGATCTTATGAACAAAATTTCTATTTCTAATTAAAAATGAAGACATTTGTCTATATATTAGCCTTTGGTTCGTTGCCAAACTATCCCCTTTCCCTTCTGACTCCAAGACTCTTTGAGTTTAGTTTAATATAGGTAAATGGACTATAAACCTGATCTATGAAAAGGATCACAAAATCGTTACTGTACTAAATAACAAAAACAAATTGGAAGCTGTGCATATTCATAGTTTATATAGTTAATAATCTTTCTGAATTTAAATAATATATTATATGCGATCAGTTATTGAAAATGATCTATAATCTATATTAGTAATATAGTTTTTAATGGATAGTATGTATAGGACACTATCTGATAAAAACCACCACATTATTATTATTAGTGATTTTTCTAAAATCTGACCATCCAATGGTTTATAGTCTTTATCCATATACATAGTTTCCGGTGGATCACATACATACAAACATACATATATACAAAGGTGGACTTTCAAGTACAAACTACAAACTAAATGTGGGCCATTGATTTATTAGATTCGACAGCCTACGAAATTAAGGGGGTGAGGGGTTGATTATAAAATTAATTATAAAGATATGCATTAATGGTGTTATTAGTGATTTTACATAAATCTGGACCTTCTATTTCCACGATCCAAGAGCTCAGATTGGTTTGTAGTTTGTACCAAAGATGATGATTTGTACATGAAAGTTATCCTATAGAAGGTTTCTGGTGAGAACTTAATTTAGGGTGCGAACTACAATCCAATTTGAAATGTGATATAACTATTGAGTGACTCCACATGGCAGCATCCTAGATAGAAATCATTTTTTTTTTGTTAAAATCGTTAATTTAATCATACCCGCTTTGTTTCAATTCCGATTTTTTTCATCCTTGTACTATTATCTTTCGTTTTTCAAGAGCTATCTATAGAGATGCATATTCAATATATTTTGTGCACTAAAAATCAAAATAGGATAGGTCCAACGTAGTTGTAAATCGGATGAACACAAATTGTAAATCTGCAGAAAAGAAATGTAATCTCCCTAAAACAATATGTAATTCATAAAAGCGGTGCATATATATAGTCATTTTCCGGTACAAACCACTTAAAATCAATCCGGGCCTTTGGATCAAGGATAACCATACCGATTCAATATACTCTAATGAAATCTTGGGTACAATATTGACGATCTCACAAACGTAACGTTTAAGTGAATCTATCCCATTTACTAATTTCATATTTTACAGAATCGGCCTCCTTTTTCCAACACTCATGATTTTTCAGAGGAAGTTTTAATAATAAAAATAAATTCAAAACTCTGCATATCTGTAATTTATGTTACTAATAAAAGAAAAAAGAAATGTCTAGACCCTCCATTATTCTTGATCCATTGGTCCATATTGATATGAAGTGATTTGTAATTTGTAGAACAAAGACTATTTTGTACCTAAATATGTTCCTATATATGCATATGTTTTCATGTATAAACGGTTGGCAACTTGGCATGTATATGTCACAGTATAACACCAAGTTTGGAAAAGGTTGGTACGTGAAAGGTATGGAATTAAACATTTTGATGGTGACCATAACTGTTATATAGCTTAAACAGTACAATAATACGCACATGGAAACAATAGAATTAGCTGTAATGAAAGAATTTTTGTTTTCATGGATAACATTTTTCGTGTGGGTATGCTTTTAGTATGAACAAAACCATGGAACGTTACCAGAAAAGAAAACAAGGCCTAGGAGTTTGCGGCAAAGGGACGGAACAAGAAGATATGCAGGTGATCCAACATCTCTCTCCTCTCTAAATTTAGTCAGCCGATAATTTCCATTAGTTATACTAAAAAGGACAAAAGAACCAATAGCATCTTTTCCTATATATACTAATATGTAGTGTGTCATGTTAACTTATTCTGGCCACATATACATGTCGAAAACAACTTGGTCCAAGCAAAAACAAACGATCGTATATGCTTATGTCATTCAGGTCAATAACAAGCTAGAATAGCAATCGCGTGAAAACTAAAGGTTGGAACGAAAGGTGAAAATCATTAGTGTGCATTCTATGATTAGCTTACAATTGTTTTTATTTAAGTTTTCGTTTGGTTTTCACCTTATTGTTTCCTAATTGAAATGTAATACTACAAGATATCACGTAATCTCGTACCAGAAATGTAGCATCTAACATTTGTTAATCTCTTTGACCAAACAAAATGTTCTATTTGAGCTGTTCAGAAAAAAGAATTTTACCTGTGTGTTTTTGCCAACTAATGTGGAATTTACATGTATTGAGCCTTATTACATATATATGATTATTAATACTGTCACTGGTTTTGGTTTTGTGCTTAAGAAATATTTCTTTTGAAACACGAATAACTAGGTCAGAAACGAGTTAACAGTTCTATTATAACATGTGAGCCTGAATTTGCTACGGCACGTTATTGTTTAAGAAATGGAGTACGGTGCCAAAACATTCAGTGTACAAGTGATCTTTTGTTGGGATGCAGAATGTGAAGCAAGATACCCTTGACTTGGCAAAGAAGATTGAGCTCGTCGAAGCATCTAAACGGTTTGACAAGGCTATCACTAGACTTGAATCGTTATCGCATTCTCAACTAATTAAATAAGTTGTTCTTACTAAACCTCGTCTTTCCTGAGTTGTTCAGGAAACTCCTGGGAGATGGGCTGGAGTCCTGTAGTGTTGAGGAGCTACAACAGATAGAGAACCAGTTGGAGAAAGGCTTAAGTAAAATTAGAGCAAGAAAGGTACATTCTTAATTGTAAACCTTACCGTATATATGTATAGTAAATATATAAATACAGTTATTGAATTCTCGACTTTGTGTAAGAACAGACTCAGTTATTGAAGGAGCAGATTGAGCAGCTAAAGGGAAAGGTAATTGCTGATCCATAGTTCATGCATATTTACGTGCATAACCTTAACAACTATGTATGCTAAACTAACATTTCATTTGTAGGAGAAAATATTGGCTTCTGAAAATGCAAAGCTACGCAAAGAGGTGATTACTTATGCGGTCCGGATTTTGTTAAGATTAAAACCATAGTATCATATGATTTATGTTGGAATATATTCTTAAATGATGTTTGTTTCCAGTGCGAGATGCAACCTCTGCAGCTACGACCCAATGTCCGAACCATTTTGGACGTAGAGACTGAATTGTTCATCGGCCCACCTGAAGGGAGGATCGTAAACCGCTCCGCATAGCCCATGCAACTATACATACGTGTGCGTAAAACGCTCAAGCGTTTTTGCAAATTCGTGGTCGTTTTGTGTCTGGAGCCAATGCTAAGCTTGAAATGAAGCCGCAGATAACCTGTGCTTGTGAAATAACTGACCGACTGAGAATGTATTGTATAAATAAGTGGCTAATTAGTAGTTCGAGTGATCTCTAATGCTTTGTAAGCAACAGAGCATGTTTCAAGATAAAATGTATCAAATTGTTTTTGTTTGGAAGAGTTATAAATCGAGAGACATATTATCAGCCTAATTCTAAATTAAGATGTTACTTTTGTCGTGTCTATTAAGAAATACCGAGAGGACCAGGTGAGGGTTGAGAAGTAGTTCCGTCAAGAAAAATGAGATAATCCCCTGACCACGAGGACTTAGTTTGGGAGGAGTCCCCGATAAGTGTCAGACCTCCCTGATATTGAGGCAGTTTCGTTCGGTTTTTAAGCCAGACAAAAGAATCCCTACCAAGGGATCAAGCAGCGTACTAGGCCACACATGAAGCACTGCTTCAATATCAGTTTTTATTCCCAGTTTCAGTTACTTTATGTCTTTGAAATTCAGTTGTTAGTGGTTACAATAGCCTTCAAAAAATCGTCCTAGACGGTTTTTCTTATTCAAGACCTTTGTTTCGATCCCTCGGGGTCTCCAAACATGTAATGTCTCTGTTCTAGCAATGAAATTATCTCTTCCTACGGAAAAAAATTTAGCTTTAAATAATTTTGGATAGAGCTACATATATTAACCTAATTTTACAACTAATTAGACTATCCTTACTGTTAGGCTACTGTTAATTGGGGACGGCTTTATTTTCCAAAAAAAAAATCAAGGAAAACGTGAGAGAATGGCTCAGGAGTAGAGAATAAATAGGTGGAGGCGGTAATTGAGTCCAAAGATGTGAGCTGGATGAGAGAACTGTAGGGTGACGGCAGCTCCGAGTAGTTGAGTGCAAGAAATTAAAGTGGACTCGATAATTTTTGACTTTTTTAATAGATCCGAAACGACAACACTTTAGTGAAATCAAGCCCTAGCACCAGTGTCGTTTCACTTAGTCGACGTGTCGCGGCATGGGCCTGACGCATGTCTCCACATGTCGAATTGTACGTGAAGCTTCGTGTCCGTCTAGTTGGTGTCCTGAGACTTGAAGCAACCGCGATCGAGGCCACAACAGAACAGCCCAAAAACCCAAACCCACACGCCATTGCTCACTCCATATTCAACGATTCTAGCGAGAAAAGAAGATTCAAATTCTTCAAAGCTTGAAAGCATAGCATCCAAGCAAAGCCAACTCAAACTAGCAGAAAAAAAGATCTAAATTCTAGGTGAAGTAAAGCTTACTCTATTCACATCTCATATATTCCCCCTTAAGCCTTTCTGGGTTTCCACAAAAATTGGAGCTTGACCTCAATCTCTAGCCCTAAAGAGAGAGAGAGAGAGAGAGAGAGATGGTGTCCTTGACCTCTGCTCTGCTCCCGTCGACTTCTCTGTTCCAGAAACAGAGCTGCGCAAGGAAATCCAGCAAGAGATACCCATGCTTTGTTCCGGTAATTTCTTATTTTTGCTCTGTTCTTGGTGGGTTTGATTTGAGTTTTTAGGGAAAGGACTGAAATTGATCAGTGGGTTCGGGTTTGGATCAGGTGGCGAGGCTGTTTGGGCCGTCGATTTTCGAGGCGTCGAAGCTCAAGGTTCTGTTTTTGGGGGTGGATGAAGAGAAGCATCCCGGGAAGCTTC
>JAYMSV010000107.1:0-22129 GCA_036897745.1 Erodium moschatum
GATCTTGGTTCATGATCCTCGTTTTCTTTTGAAATATCTAATGCAACTGCATGTGAAAATATATCATCCACAACAATTTCTTTTTTATTCCATCTTTCACCTAAAGTGACATAGGTTAATTGAGATCTATTTACTGTCATATTTTTCAGATGTTTCATCATCTTTTGAAGACGTCTCTTCTTTATCATATTTATTTTTTCAGGAATTGTAATGTCATTTGATGTACCATTTTCTCTCCCATTGAAAACTAAGTTCTTTTCTGTTTGATTTTGGAGTACGTAAAACTAGTCACAATTGACAAATCTGTCCCACCTTTGATTTGGTAATTGAGGCAAACTCAAAGATTATTTGCATTACCGTTTTCAATTTGAGAATAGAACTCAACTCTTTTAGCCTAATGAAAGTAAAAGTAAATGTAAACATTTTTCCTCCTCTATTTTGGATAACACAAACTGTAGCCTGATTGGGGCTAGAAGAAAGCCTACATGTGATTTTCTGGATTAAAAGAAAAAAAAATGAACATTAAAATTCAAACGGAAATTACATTAATTAAAATGAAAATATGATATGTAATGCAAATTACACTAATTCAAATACAAAAAAAAAAAAAACGAAAATTTCATTGTTCATCCTCCAAAAAGACTCCGAATATGCTCAACGATGTCGTCTTTCAACAAATCATGAGCATGATGATTATGGATTCGTTCATTGTCTCCTAGTATAAAATTTTCAGGTAAATATTGCTACTTTGTATAGTCAACTATTGGTAAAATGGGCCCTCTAGCCTTGGGTCCAGCGTTTTCTCATGATGCTAAGAATATCGCCGCATGCCAAAAACCGACCCCAGTTTGTCGATAAAAAAGGCATGAGTCTGGCATTTTATCGGCGATAACCAAACCCGGCAAAAAGTTTACAATTGGGCAATCATTCTACATACAAATATCAGAAAAGTAAAGAAAAAACAAATATTTTACATATCATTTCTAGACAATCTGTTCTGGCGTACATTGCACAGCAAACTATTTATATAACAAAACATGATAATAAGCCAATCTTACAATAGGTTTCCACATGAATAGACAAATTCATGACGTTTCCCAATCCTATGCTATTCAAGTATTGAAAAGGACATATAATTCAACCATAGAAATGTTCATTTACCTGGTGACCAATGTCAATGAAACTTCTGCACATCCAGCTCATCAAGCTCATAGGAAATATAGCTCCTCAAACAATGACAAAACTTTAGCCATCCAGGAACAAAAGTTGATACATCTACGGGGCGTTAAGACCGGGAAGATAAATTAACTGAACAAGAACCACGGGATTAGAAGCCAAAATACAAACTATCAGGCAGACGAGACCCGAACAGTAACATTCTCAGTGTGGAAAAAGGATATCAGAACAACAAAATTTAAGCAAAACTGATAATGTACACTTTTTTTTATGCATAATACATAAATCTGTCCATCTGATGTATGTATACTGCAATTAAATGAAGTAAATCCTTTTCCTAACTTCCACTATTTACGTCAACAAATGACTGAACTCATTTTCAGAAAGAGAAAAAAAAACTGCAGCCAGACTCACAAGTGTCTTGTACATCACTGGCTACACAGCCACCTTCCATCCATGGCTACTCAGCCACCTTCCATCCATGCGATTCCCATCTACTGGATAACTCAGTCACAACACAAAACAGGAAGCTGCAAAACCTTTTATTCCCATGGGAGAAAAAAAATCCAGAGAATATTTTAATGGCTGAAGCAGTGAATTCCACTGCATGAAAGCTAATTCGCCTTCAATTTTCACTCAGCCAGTCTCCTTGTATAAGACATGAAAGGGCTAGCTACTACATGCCTGGTTAATAAAGGTTATCTTGGAGTCTGACGCGTCCTACGAGGCTTCTCATTACCAAATCTTCTGCCATCAGCAGGCCCAGCTCCAAGAATCCCTATTGAATTTGGATCAGTCATACTGGTACCATTAATCACAGGCCGATTAAATTGAGAATACTCATCAGTTTCAGCTCTTCTTCGCTTGTGGAAAGGTTCGGACTTGGTCACATTTTTGTACCCTCGTTGCCTCTCTGGGTGGCGAGGGAAAGTGAACTGATTGGGATCAACATCAACAGAGTTGTTGTAATGGGAAGGTCCAACTACTGCTGCATCTCCCTGCTCCTGTCTAAGCTTGGAATAAATCTGTTGGAGTTTCTCCCCCGTCAGGTTTGAAAATGTTGAGACATATTTCCACAATCTCGTGTTCATCCCTACAAATCACACAACTATTCTCAAAAAAAAAATTGTTTCTGAAGTAAAATAAGAAACATAGACAGGTAACATATTGTGTGTGTGTGTTGAGAGAGCGAGAGATGTAAGATACCGAAAAATAGACAGCCTATCAATTTATGTTATTTAAGATCATGAAGCACAGGAGTACATACTTTCCTGTTTATACGGTTCTTCCTCATGCTCTACAACAATTTGATCTATCCTTTTCCCGAGAAGCTGCAAGTAATTCCGAATCTTTGAAAGCACCTAGAAATTTTACATGATATTAGAAACTGTTTATTGAAAAGAAATCTCAAACACTATAGAGATATACCTTCTCTTTTGGAAGATCGGCACTTGTGGTCTGCAACCGATATAGGCGTTTCAGTGTTTTAATTTGTTCACTCATAACATCTTCACACCATTCCATCCACTTCACTTCTTTGAACTGCTCATATACTTCTTCATTGTCTGACATTTCACCCTCCTCTTTTACCAAAGGTTCAACTTTGAGTGGTTTCTTAGGTCTATCCCTATACTTGGGAGCTTTAACCCTAGGAGGACTTGGTTTTCCTTTCCTGTCTCCACCATGAGATACTGGGAAGTTCATAAGATTCCCTCTCTCTTTCTTGCTTGCCTTCCGACCTACCTTAGCATTTACAATTTTTCCACCAATGGCCGCAAGTTCCTGAGGTAGAGAAGTCCCAATAATATCAATTTAAGCAACACAAAACATGTAGGATTCACATAACAAAAAAGAGCAATGAGTACATAAAATAGGAGTTGAATAGGAAAATGTGGTATTCATCAGTTAATTTGTGTCGACCTAGGGTAATTAATCAAGAAATTGCTACTATTGATTGCCTAGTTTTTGTCACCCACAAAAACCACCACAAGATTTATGTAACAAACAGAAAAAAAATAACAATAATAATAAGAACGAGTAAAGGTAGCACTTCAAATAGATGGACAACTGACAGAATATGTAACATTGGGATTCCAGGTAATTGCCTACCATCTCAAGAAGTGCATTAGCACGGTCTCTCAAGTTTGGAGCACGAGGTAGAAAGGTTTCATGGTGTTGAAGTTCCACTGGAGCAATCTTCCTAGCAAGGCCAAGCCTTTCATCTAACCTTACTTTTTCCCAGTTACCAAATCCATGGAAGTGTATTCCCAAAAGTAATCTGGCATCATCAACTAGTGACAGTAGCACAAGGGAGAACAAAGTTATAGTACCAAAACATCAAACATTTCAATCGTGCACTGCATTTTTCTTCTGAGTAGACAAATGGCGACAAAGCAAATGAAAAGATAATACATACCCTGATTCCATCCACAACCCTTAGACCAATTTGAAGGTTTGAGGTATGCCAGCACTCTGAATTGTGCAACAGGGTCCTCATAGCGACTGATGCGCTTAGCTAGGAGTTGCAGTTCTTGAATACGGGTGAGTATATCATTAGCTTTCACAGCAACACCAAAAAAATCCAACAAAGGTCCCTAGAAATGATTATACCATAGAACTGTCATATTACAAAACGCCTTGAACTTTTTACCAACACAAAAAAAATGTAAAATAGCATGCAATCCACAAACCTTTGGCTCGAGATCTCCCACATTTACAGCCTCAGCACATCCCTCAACAAGAGCATCAAAAAGCTCAAGCTGTGCTTCAGGTGGAGCTGCTGCAACAGTACCACCAACTTCAGCAACTATTAACCTGATTTGGCTTGGATCCCCAAACTTCATAACCTGAGTAACAAAGCAAAAAAAAACTCCTTAGCAACTTAATCTTCTGATTGAATCATAATTACTTTTCCTTCCGTTACTGACCCTGAAGCAATGGATAAATTGCCTGAACATAAGAGGAAAAGGAACGTGTAATGAACAAACTCGTTCGCTAACAGTTAGCATTATGTCAGCAACCTCTTTCAAATCCTAGCGTAAGGGATATATAAATTGTTTCTAACATGGTGACGTCACAACATTATTCTTCATTCTCCAGCCGGCTGACTTTAGCCGGTGTGTCTGGAAACAATTATTGTTCGATTCAAACTAGATCAAACAATCAAAAACATGCAGATGAAGTTTAGCAAAATTCACATAGTGGGAACACTTCCACAGAAAAGATCACCACAAAAAATGCAGGGAAGAAAGAGAAAAGGAAAGCAATATAAATGCACCATCAAATAACCCGTCACCATATCAAAAAAAGTATAATATGTCTTCAATGCAATAATTTTGAAACCACCCGAAAACATAAGTGAATAAAAACAAGGGAAAAAGAATAACAGGTCTGAGGGTAAAAAGCCAGATCCTCACCGCACGAGAAAATCGTAAAGCATCTCTCTTAGACAAGTTCCCATACGACCATCCTCTGACTTGAACACAAGCTCCTTCAATCATTGGCACAGAGGGGACAGAATACTCAGCTTTGCGCCGTTTCTGAGGTCTCTCTGGAGGCTCATATTCTTTCTTTTTCCTTTTAGAACTTCTCTCTGGTTGATCAGCCTCAGCATAGCTCTTGATATTCCTTGCGGCACGAGGCGCGAGAGCATCCTGGAGAGAGAGAGAGAGAGAGAGAGAGAGAGAGAGAGATCTTGTCAATTCTGATGACGAGCATCATTATTTTTGCCAAACAACATAAGAGGTTCCTACCTCAGCTTGTCCTATGGCTTCTGGTTTTATCCAACGACTCCAAAAGCTACCATCATCTTCAGTACTACAGATATTGGCAACCTGCTTATAAACAAGAAACAGAACAAATGTGAAATTGGATACTTATATTAAAGTAGCACAATATAGGGACTATCATCCTCATAACCGCATATTGTATTTCTTGCCTTGAAAGCACTAAGCAATTCATGTCCTTCTTCATCTCCAGCTTCCTTCTCTTCAACCTTCTCTGCCCTTTCAAGAATTTCATCAATATCCATACTTAAAAGTCTATTCTTGCTTTCTTCTTCATTCTTATCCTCCTTAAAAAGTTCCTCGGCCCCAAACCTTAGGATTGCTGATAGCTCGTTCTGCAATAATGAAAAGTCAACATTGCATACGATAGTCATGCTCAACAAGGAAATAAAGCAGACGCTATATTTCTCTAAGATAAATATCCAAGGATAATAAATATGATAACTCAAAATACAAATGCACCCTTGCCTAAAGGCCCGGGGCATCTTCAGATATACCAGTTACGCTCTGGAGAAAGTTATATCCACAATACTTACTTTATCAAACAATCCCCCCTTTTTAGCTTCTTTTTTCTCCAATTTACCCTCCGCATTTAGTTTTTGGATCACCAAATGGTCAAGAACCTACAAGTAACACACTTGAAAATAAGAAGAGGATCATAGAAAC
Source organism: Erodium moschatum (assembly GCA_036897745.1). Lineage (NCBI taxonomy): Eukaryota > Viridiplantae > Streptophyta > Magnoliopsida > Geraniales > Geraniaceae > Erodium > Erodium moschatum. Next base: position 5,628 of record JAYMSV010000107.1, read on the forward strand.
TGAATCCAGAAGTATGATAGATTGCAAATCCATTGTGTGCATATGAATTAACCCACATTCAATTTGAGATGAGGAAATCAGATCAATTATGTAAAGAAATTTCAAATGCAATACCATTTTCTTCTTTGCTCGCTCCAATATATCTTCTTCAACACTTTTGCTTGTAACAAACCTATAAATGTTCACAACTTCTTGTTGTCCAATTCTGTGAGCTCTACTCATTGCCTGGTCCGAATAAATGTAAAGGCATAATTATAAAACAAAAAGATGTGATTTCTCTATTCAACCCAAAGCTCAGGCTATTTAGTGGAGTCTCTCAATTTTTATCATCTGATGACAGATGCGGGACTCTAACATTAACATCGCTCACATGCGGACCAGATTGAGATAAATGGTTGCAGGTGGACCGAGGATAACAGACAATCCTTTGGCCTGAGACTAAGGGTTGATAGATAGAGGTGCAAGTGAAAGATGAATCAGATACCACATTGAAGTTGTATATGATATTAGAGCCTTGTTAGTTTAGGCTTGTGGACGTTATTGGTCATGTGGCCCGCTTGCCTCCCCATATGGTCTCTAATCCATGTACATATTTTTTTTCCTACTATGACTCACGTGTAGAGGTCCAATTCTACACATGAATTCATGAAGTATAAAGTCTCACATCGAATACAAATAGAAAAAAATAGGTACATATAGAGGGAAGAGTCAAACCCAACTATTAAGGTTGACCTTTCAGTTGTGGAATCCGACCCAATATATGCAGCTCAGAAATAATATTCTACAATTAAGAGCAATGAATAGGATAACAGGATAAATTAAAAAGGAGGTTATCATGTTCAGAACCTGCAAGTCATTTTGGGGGTTCCAGTCTGAATCAAATATGATAACAGTGTCAGCAGTTGCAAGGTTGATGCCTAGGCCACCAGCTCTGGTGGAAAGAAGAAAGCAGAAATCATCACTTCCAGGTGCATTAAAATGATCCATAGCCTGATGCCGCAGCTCAGCCTTTGTACTACCATCAAGTCTCTGAAACTGGAAACCTCTAAGTGACATATACTCTGCCAATATATCCAACATTCTAACCATCTGCGGGATAATATATTGTACTGAATTAGTCACGTTAAAATGCTTGTACGCATCAGCAAAACTAGCAACCTAGAGTTTCTGTACGCAAATTTAAATAAAGTTCACCTAATTTATATTGCACAAATGTTACTAACTGGCAAAGTGACACTCCCCCACGTCAATATGCTTTACAGTTTTTCACTTCCAACCCACCATGGGTGGATGTGGGTGGTTGTTGAGCCACTAACCCACCATCTATGAAAGTCCCCAATATATTTTCCACATGTCTTACATGTAAAGTTAATGGAAGATATTCTTTTACATAATGGGATGGTGTACAATACTAACAGTGCAATTTTAAGATCGGTAATAGGAGAAGATGTTCTTCAATGCCATAGGCTTTCTCATATCTGTACTGCGGTGAGCTTAGTAGTGTAGCACAATATTTCCACGGAAAGAAAGGGGATGAAACGAGATGCAAAGGAAACTCATCAAGGTAGGATTTAAATGTGCATAATCAAATGCTTCATTCAAGGGATATGGACCTGGGTGATCGAACAGATTATGGCTGGGAATGACATATCCTAATTCCTAACTAGTTTAAAAGATCTGAACTTAACACAATACAAAGGATAACTGCTAGAAATGGGCTTAGTTAAGCTATTTCATCCTCAATATCTTGGAATCCAGTGTCTTAATTCAAGTTGCAATGGCTATGACCCAACAACCAGAACTGTACTCAATATCTTGGAATGCAGTGTCCTTCCTATTTTTTGTCCATCCCAAAAATATGTTTCCATCACCAGAAATTTAGATCATTGGTTCAACTGTTTTTCTATAATACCTTTGGATAGACATTAGATGAACTAACTACTCAGGATAAGTTTCAAATAAGACTTATACGTCCCAGTAATGAGTTTTTCTCAAACACTGTGACATCTATATTAGGACACATACACTTATACTGGGACTAAGGAAGTGCAAGTTAAAGAGAATATTACAGTCACACATATAAGTTTCAAGCAAAGCTGAAATATATCAGCAAATGGTTTCAGAAACAAACCTGAGAAAAAATAAGTACACGATGCCCAGTCTCCTGCAATCTAACGAGTAGCTTATCAAGAATAACTAGCTTCCCACTGCTCCAAATGATTCTTTCCATTTTGCTGCTATCATAAAGGCTCGTGTCACCACCATAACCATGGTCTGCACTTTCAAACAAGAAAGGATGGTTGCAGCATTTCTTCAACTCCACCACAATATTTAAAAGTGAAACCTACAGAATTTGGGCATGGGTCAATATCTAATTTTTACATGACAACACACAAAACAGAAAATGCATCAAAAGTGAAATACTAACTCTAGCGGTGTAAATTCCTTGTTTCTACAATGTGTTTTAGAGTAAGAGGGAATAATTTGATATTACTACAATATAACAGAGAAGTTGAAAACGAAATAAAATTACCACTGAAAGAAAGACTACAAAAACTGTTGTCCGTAAATAAATCCTCTCAAGCTTAGCCAAATCTGAACTGTGAAAGAAATAAATGCTGACCTGATTCCCACGTACTCCTTTGTTCAAGTCACGGAAATTGCGTTCCAGAATCCACTTATAGTACCTAGACCAGTTCAAGCAGGACTTCATGATTAACAGACTAACTGAAATAACAAAAATTAAATCACTAGAAAGTCAAAATAATGCTTACTGTTTCTGCAGAGGGGACATTTCAACCCTGAGAATACGCTCAATTTTTGGTGGTAATGACTTCTCCACATCTTTAATTACTCTTCGGAGGATGTGCGGTCTCAATTCCATGTGAAGATTAGCAAGCTACATACACCCAATCTAAGCTTAGCTTTGTGTGACGGTAAAACCAAACAACATAGAGCGATACAATGTTAAACATAGAAATTGGCCAGGCTAATATAGGGAGAGCAAAGGAAACAATAATTCATACCTCAATTTCATTGAATGAACTAAGGTTCTTGTAATTCTGAACGAACTCATCTTTACTCTTGAACTTGGCAGGATCAAGAAAGTGAAGCAATGCCCTATTGGGGAAAGGATGAAGTAAGGCTATGATTCAATTAACTGGAAAAGATACTGAAGGAGATCACAATATGGAGAAACAAATAACAGCAATTTTCTAGACTGAATCCCTCGATTAATATTTAGTTTTTATAGCATTTAAGGTCATCACAACAATATGTGGAGGAATTAAAACTACAAACCCACCCAACAAAAAAAAGAATGTTACATGAGAAGAACCCCACGTGACATTGATTGATTCAGAACGGTTTACTGGCAATCAACAGAGATCAAAACTAGGAGTAAAAACTAAGGGAAATATTTAAGCAGCAAACAGACAGCCAGATGATCCTAGACAGTAACATTCTGTACTATCATTGACCAAACATCCATGGGGGGTTGTGAAGTGGCATATACGACAGAATCTTTTTTATTCTGCTATATAAAATGTATGCGGCTCTCAAACTAAAACACATTTTTCTTCATTTAGTCTATATACACTTATTCCTCATAACTGCCCCCACAAGTATGAACCTCATTTTCTTCTCCTAATGGTGGGCTCGATGTGTTCGCAAACAAAAGGACTAGATTCGAATACTCTCCCTAGTGAGCCATAGCAGGAAAGACATCTGCACACGGAAGGGAGAGCAGATGGGGAGGCAACAACCAAATCCTCACAAGCTTGTACCATAGAAACTTATTCATGTAATGGTTGAAGCTACAAACTAAAAGATCAACCTTGTTAGTAGGGTTTGGCCATTGCCTTTATATGTATCCTCCTTTTTCATTAGTCAATGTGAGACTCTTACCCCTCACATGCAAGACTCAATCCAGCGTAGTCTAGTTGGTAAGAATACTCAGCTCTCACCAAAGAGACTCTGGTTCAATTTTCAAAAATGGAACCAGTAAAGCCCCCAATGAGGACGACAAGTTTCTATAAAAGAGGATGTCAAAGCTTCATAAAAGTGAGTTAACAAAGGGCAACTTGAAAGTTATTCAGATGTATAATCATTCACACGGAAAAGCAATTATGAAACAATGAAGAATTAATTCATTAATATAATAGCGTTGTGGGAAAGAGGACAATTCCAAAATGTGCACACCTCACAACCCAAGGACAAAAACAACACCATGTTCATCTATGTTATGTTTCTTCGACCCACAGACTGCTCTAGAAGCCAGGCCAAACAAACACTTGATGACTTAAGCAAGCAGAAAATAAAATCTGCAATATCAAAACTAACTCAATAAAAAATCAATACCATAGCTCTTCCACGCTGTTCTGTAATGGAGTTCCAGTTATGAGCAGCTTGTTTTTGGTACTAAATTCCTGAGTAAAAAAGCATCATGTAAACATTGATACTGTAACTTAACTAATGCAAACATGAAATACAGAGTGAAATAATAGAAAAATATATTACATACCAAGAGAGTTGTATACAACTGTGCCTCACTATTCTTTAACCTATGTGCTTCATCAACCATCATATAACTCCACTTGATCTTGGACAAAACAACCTTATCCTTCAGTACTACTTCATACGTAGTCAATAGTGCATTGAACTTTATAGGCATGCCAACTTTCTTATCATTATAAAACTCATGTTGCTGACAGACCTATGTGAAAGAAGAAAGATATTTAGAACAAAAATAATCAATCAAAACCATTTGAATACAGAGAAATATCCTTGTAATGAAATAACAGATATGATCATATGAAAGCACAATATCCTGAAAAGAGACCCCAATGACTTTTCAAACCCATGATAAGGGTGAACATCATCACATAGTAGTTCTGTGAGATGCACTCTTGATGACCATACAACTAATTATTACATCTAATATTCTAACTTCATAAACATGAAACTATAAAATTGAGGTCTTAAGAATAAAAATACAATTAATAAATGGTAGCATTCACCTCTCGACTGGCCCGAGTTCCAACATACACGATAACATTCATGTCAGGAAGCCATTTCCTAAATTCTTTTGCCCAGTTTGACAAAGTGGATAATGGTACAACAACAAGGAATGGCCCATGAATTTGTTGAGCATTCTGTAAAGAAAAAAAACAATTATTTTTGATCTAGCCCTTGTTGGAAAGGTTTGCATGAAAGAAAAGAATAGTAAAATTTACCTGTAGAAAACCAAGCATGGACACTGACTGAACAGTCTTACCAAGACCCATTTCATCAGCTAAGATAACATTTGTATCATTTCTCCAACTGCCTCATAAAAGAGATAATCAATGAATTTCAAGATTCCAAATCAAATATAAGGTTACTTACTATTCAAAATAAAATTACACAGACAATAAAGCACACCTGTTCACAAGAAAATTCAATCCTTCAAGCTGATAATCACGTAGTTTTCCCCCCTTCAACCATTCAGGCTGTTCATCAAGCTTTCGTAAACTTGCTACAATCAAAATAGATCTCCAATTAATGACATGTTTGAAAGGCTTACACAATCAAACACGGCATAAAAGGAAAATACAAGTTCATAATTTTGTAACAGCAAAGAAATAAAGGTTGCAGAAGATGACTTGAAAGGGTTAGCTCTTAGAAGCATTATTAAACAATCAAGCTTATGACCACCCCACCCCAAGTCTCAATTAATCTAGATTTGGAGTAAAAGTAAGTCCAAATGCTTTACAGTGGAAAGTAATAGTGATTTGGGGCAAGATAATTATCTCTCGGAAATTCTAAAATGATAGGATATTAACCCGCCGTTTCAGCACCCAAGAATAAAGACTTTTGTTGTTTTGGATATCAATGAAATTTTTAGATTCCTTCATAAGTTAAAACATTTTATGTTTTATTTTTACTTAATTTACTCTTCAAAATAATTACCACGTGATAGTTGAAATTTAAAATTGTATCTGCATCGCTGAAGATGCCATAATGTTAAAGAAAGAGTTTAGTATTAATTATATATTAAAGAATTTTATCTATTTATGCATCCTGCCCTAAAGGGATTTACCAAATCACACCTTACTAGATGGACTTGGAAATTTTAAGGGATACCTAAACAGTGTAACCATATATCAATTCCCATTTTAGCAGAAAAATCCTTACTAAAACATATCGAACAGTTTGAAGCATCAATCTTCCATCGAGGGGAAGATAGCTTCAAATATTTTCAGCAGGCAACTTCAAATGTAGAAAATTAGTATATTAAATTGAATAACTAATAATAAGGTTCAAACAAATAAAAAAAATCAAGCTCATACATGAACATAATGATAATAGCACAGAATTAGAAGTAGTAATTATTTGATTTTCATTATTCCCATACAACATATAGACTTATAGTACACTTTTGAGTACTGAAAGCACTTTCGAATTTAACTGTGTACTATGTAAAACTCTTGACAAACATTGAATTGAAGAGTGCAGATTTGAATTAAAATGGTACAAATTGGACAAATCCAACTCAAGCTCTGTTTTAAAAGGAACATTGAAGGAATAAAAGTCCTTTGGGGACAAGGCGCCTCTCAATATGGGGTGGGTTTCAATGAAGAAGGGCCCACTTCAAAAAGAACCCCAAAAACTTTCTATCAAGATGATCTCGAAGCCAACTAAAGCAGGTTGATGGAGCACAACCCACTATGCCCCAATTACAACAAAGAAGCCAGTGCCTTTTCAGTCTCTCCTGAGCCCCAATCAATTGCCTCACCTCATCTATTTTGAAACTTGGATGTACACATTGTACCTCAGGCATGACCAGGCAAGAGCCATGGGATTTTTAGAACACTGAACTCTAAATTCTTAAAAGCTTGTTGAGTTAAAAATAGTTAGCAAAAATAGGCTTGTAAATGATTGTCAAAATGAAGAAAAGCCATCGAATGTCAAGCCCATGGGTAAAACTCAAAAAGGTGATCATAGAACGAAGTCAAAGAAAGGACACCTTAAAGACCAAATATACAAAATACTGAAACAGATGAAAGTTGGACAGAAAAACTACCAATTCAACCATTTAGGAAATCACTTCAACGAAGCGCAGTGCACAACTTTATATCAGGAAGATAAACTAAATGTGTCTCAGCAACACATACTAAAGCTTATTTGATTGCAAGAATCAAGTAGATGAAAAACTACTATAGCAATAACGAAGTACAACGAACCTTTGCTCTTTTTACGCTGGGGATCTACCATTTTCCCTTGAACAGCCATCGCAGCCTCACGAGCCTGCTTACAAATTTAAAAATCAGACATTCCAATGGCGCCGCATCTTATAGATTATATAGAAGACAGTCTGGATTTTTGAGGTTGTCTGTGTTGATAGTTCACAGTATTATAATACAGAAGTATATATAATTGATCGATTCAGAAATGTAGCCACTGCTTTCAAAGGTCACACTTAACAGCAAAACTTGAATTAAAGACCTCTTTCATTCATAGATACTATACAGGGATCAATGAACCATTCACCATAGAACAAAACTATAAAGGAAAATAGAGGCTGTCTCTTGACAAGGTAAAGAGCACCCTGACAAGCAAATTTCATCAATGATAAATACAAAGTAATGAACCATGAATCATACAACAACCTGGAGTTCAAACTTATAAGATACTACTTTAATTTGTTGTCTGACAACATATCAGATCAGCTAAGTTTTTTCAATCAAGACTAGCTTCAATGAGTAATGAATAATACATGACACGAAAGTATTAACTTCTTTCATATATAAAAGGCAACATTAAGTTCCTCAACTTTTTTAACTGATGGGAGAGGAGAGTTGGTGCTGTTGCATGGTAATTAGCCAATCATAGAGACCATTTTATGTCAATAGTAATACTTTACTTACTTTCCGTATTTTAATCATATGATCTTGAACCATACTGTTCCTAAAGTTTCAAAACATTTTCAGTTTTAGAAAATATTAACGTGTGACACTGACTGTATATCTGAATTAATTTACCATCCATAGATTAATTCTAACTGTTTACAAAAACAAGCACATCAGTATACTAATTACATAGAGAAAGAAATGTGTATATTATTTCATGACATGGAACCTTAATTTGGTATGATAATATTAAGTAAATGTCATAGATCATCAGTTGTAAGAAATTAGAGAAGTATACCAATTAATTAAGATGTAAAATGGCGTGTTTATATATATATATATATTGCACACTGTTATACAAACGTTTAGTATAGTTGCATTATGAACAAATCATGAGTAGGAGGGGAGCTCGTATTCATGCAAGGAAAGAGATTAATAAAGTTTTCCTGGTCAATTTACATAAATAAAATAACATTAAGGTCCAAAATAGCACATATATTGCACACTGTTATACTAACGTTAAGTATAGTTGCATTATGAAGAAATCATGAGTAGAAGAGAAGCTCGTAACATTAGAAGAGTAACAGTTAATTAAGATCCAAAATAGCACATATATTGCACACTTTGGACCAAATTTTGGTAAAGGCGTTAAGAACAAATCATGGGTAGCAGAGGTGCTTGTAGCAATCCAAGCAATGAACTCAACACAGTTTACCAAGTCATCTTACATAAATAAAACAAAGTCACAAATTAAAAAGTTGACTACCTTGAATGAATCAATAGAGTCTTGAGCGAATGCAATGTCCACGTCCTTCTCCCTAACATACACAATTACTAGCATTACAGGCATTTCAGAACAGATTTTGTTTATAAAAAATGGACTGTGACGATTGAAGACCAAGTGATATAAGTGCTCAAAGACTTGTAAGAATTACTTCACAGGAACCATATATATACATATAGTTGGCATATACTGGTCTATTACAGAATACATTAAAAAAAGGAGCACATCATATCACAGAAGCAACCACAAAACAAGTAAACTTTTAGTCTAGTCACATACCATGTTGCTTCAGCATATGATAATCCTTTCCATTTGACCAAATACTCTGGAATCACATTACCAGAGCTGTCTTTACTAATTCGGTCAGCAATTATCCTCTCCACCTGAAAAACAAAAATATATAACGAACTACTAAGAAAAAATGTAGCACTAGGAAGACATAAAATCTAATTGCAACAAAATAAAGATTGATGACCAAGAAGAAATATGATGAGAAATAGGGAACCTGGCAGTTTTGCTTGATGAGATCCAGATCCATCTCCCTGCTGACATCGTTGACCTCAATCTAGAATGTTAGCAAAACAGCAAGGAGCCAAAGAGTATTTAGCTCCCTTCAACAATACAATTAAGGCACATAGTTCTAACTTGAATAATATATAACAGGACATGGAAAATTAAGTACCATCTAGAGATAGAAAAAGTTTTTTTAAAAAAAGGATTTGCCATGAATATATATATATATAAAAAAAATCGGAGATCAAACACGTTACCAAAAAATCAACTCTCAGAAACAATCTTGGCAAGAATTTTATTGGATGCATAACAAACTACATTAGTTTATGTCTTAATTGTCGCTATTTATAATCTCATATGACACCAAAAATTTACTGTTATTCATATTTGTAGTTTTATAAAACTAAAAACAAATTTAGTTAACACACCAAATTTACACTATAATGCTATAACTCTTCATGCTACAGAACTTTAAGAATCCACTTCTTTCGTAGGAAAAGGCATGGGTTACCTCCTCTCGAGAGACTGTATTTCTATACTTCACATCTTCCATTACTTTTTTCGTGTAATTCAGAACTTTCTTGAACCCACTAAGCTGCACATAACATGATGAAAAAAAAAATTAGAGAACGCACACATATGTATAGACAAAGACACAAACATGTGTGTGTGCAAGCCATTAAAACTGGAGGCCTGGACGCAGAACAACGAATGCAAGTTAATACATCATACGTACATTCATGGCTCGCCAGCACCAAAAATAGATAAGTACATAAAATAAAATGGCATACATTTTGTAATTCTGAGAATGATTTCCATTGACAGTGCAAATGTGACTGCCCTTTCCATTTTATGAGAAATTCCACTTCATTCCAGTCAGGCACAGAATCAAACAAGTGACTTAGCAGCACAGGTTCTGTCGATCTATTGTTCCTTCGAGCATCTTCTGCCATGCCCTTTGGCTGATGCCAAAGAATCTTTTCAATCGTGTCTTTCTCAATGGTTTCACCATCTTCCTCCTCCATATCCTCCTAAATAGTTGATACAAAAATAAGATGAATATCAGAACAAACCCAAATAAAACCAACATCTACGGAATAATACAAGCAACCAAACTTCATCATAACTAGTTACAGAAATTAGCTAAGAAAATACCTTTTTCATTGGATAGCAAAAATCAAGATACTCAACAAACAAGTGTCCTAAAACCAAGTCAAGACATTGAGAACCATCATAAGGAACGTCTAGTCATCTCCAACCACCAATGTTGTTTATGATGCATACTATATGCTAATTTGCACACATCAAAGTAAGTAATCTTGTTAGTTAACAAAAATGGAGAGATTCTAGTGACAAACTCATATGTGCCTATTGCATACAATCAGCTAAATGAAAAACAGCAGTCACTATTAGATTGAGTTAAGGTTCAATAACTAGCCAGTACTGAGGCCATTGACTGCACAGTATCCATAGATAAAATTGGCACATTGACGCCTACCACAGAATACTTTTCATAATCAAACACCAAAGATTTGATTCCCAGAAAACTTAATTCTGAGAGAAGACCCACATACCAAGCTGACAGGTTCATGTACTGATAAAAAAATTCTTTTCAGATGATACAACTACGAAAAAATAGAGGTAAAAGAACCAACATGTTACATAAGTATTTAAGAACAAAGGCTTGTTGCATATAAGACTCCCAACGCATAAAAATACAGGGCACAAGGCTTACAACAATAGTTATGAAAAATTGTCCTAACAAACCCCAACATATTGCTTCTTTATCAATAATGCCTATTTTCTCGGAGACCAAATTTACAGTTGTCTATCTATCACTCACTCCAAATTTCTGGGATGAACTGAAATCTGGTATGTGTATGTGGCAAGGACATTATACACAACTTATACGAGATAGTTCAAGAAACATTTTTTTTCTAATGTAACACTTCCAATTAAGTCCTTACAAACCAGCTTTCAGTATGCATAAGTTAAACATTCCTCTATCTGTTCATAAAACTTGCCCACCAAAATAGGTAGGCAACATATAAAGAAAAAATAATGCACCAGCATCACCCACCATTACAAGAAGAAATATCGTAATGGTGTTCTCCAAGAGTGGGATTGACAAGAACTAGTACAAAAGATAAATATATAAATAAATGTATGTTCATATCAATGTAAGCCAATATGTCTTACCAACAGTGGATACAAAATTTTGACATCCTATATTTCATGATTAATAACAAGTCTGCCATGACTTATTGATACATTATATGCTCACCTCAAAGTATAAGAAGTCCTTGAGTACATCATTACCTTTGAAAGCTTAAATACGAGTTTTCTTTCAAGTGATCACCATTTGACATATAAGATAAATACAAGTCCAATGGGTCCAATTTGTTATAATTTGGCCATATAAACTACTTCCATTGTCCCATAACAAGTGCCCCTTTCACTTTTTAGCAGAGAATAAGGATTAATGGTGTCAGTGCTTCCATTTCCACTACAGGATCTCCATACGCTACCCTACTAAGTGGTTGTGACTAACTAAAACCAAGGATGTTAGTGACGATTCATATATAAATAACTTCCTACATAAGAAATGGGGCACTTATTTTGGGACATCTGGGAACTTATACTTTTTGAATGTAATGAGTATTATATTTATATTTATCAAGAGTCAAGTTGTATACACTGAAGCGGGAAAGGGTATAATACCGATAAAAAAGGCTTAGCAAGATGCCACCTGAAGCTTCTGGGAATTTTTTTTCCATCCGACAATAATAACTTAAGAGTCTCGAGAGATTGGTTGACTGTTATAGCAACCTTCCTCCAATAAATCATGAGTCTAATACTGGAGGAAATAAAATTGAAGCATTGTGGATCTAACAAGCTGGAGTTCGAATAAATATTCAGGTACAAATACCCACAAGTGATATCTCAAAACAAACAAAACAATTCACAGACAGAATGCCTTTTATGAGTTAAACTAACCTTTTGGTACTTTTACCACAACAATATAAGATAACAACTTATAACTTCTGATTTATCTTAGTTCTTGTGGTTTCTAATCTATATATACAAGTTCACCAATAAGGAACGAAACAGGCCCAAGTATTTTACCACGAAAATGTAAGATAACAGCTTATAACTTCTGATTTATCTTAGTTCATGTGGTTTCTAATCTATGTATACAAGTTTACCAATAAATAACAAAACATGACAAGTAGATAACAAAATTTAAATGAAAATTTATCATTTAGAATTGCATACAAAAACTATATGCTGTGGAATGCAGACTGTACCATTGGAGATTTCTTCTTTTTGCTTTCATTCTCTTTTTCACTTTCATCACTTTCGACATAGGATACTTTTCGGATTGACCTAGTTGAAGTGCGGACCTCATTGTTTCGTCCACTTATACTTGTTGACATGGCAGTCCGGCTATTATTTTTCCGTACATTTATACCTCTCCTTGTCATGCCTTTAAAATCGTCATTACCTTCACTACCAGATTCCTTTGCTGAGGACTCATCTTCTTCAAATGATGGTTTCCATCTCTTTTTCCGGCCAGAGGTATACGAGGGCTTTTCTTCTCTAGAAAATTTAGCCTTCTGCCCACCCTTGCCTCCTTGCTTTCCCTTCGACTTCTTTGAGTAATATGAATTATCTCCATCTGATATATCTAGATCATCATCACTCTCATCTATTCCATCAGAATCTCCCTCATCCCAGTCTTTAGCCTGGTCTCATTGAAAGAGGGATTTGTTAGCAGCTAAAATAAAAAAATAGAGAAAACAATGACAATAACAAAGTCATGCTACTTATTTGCTAAGGCCAGAAACTTCTAAATAATCAACAGCAACTCTACACAAGTTATTTAAGACTATTCCTTCCCCAAAACATAATCTTTCATACTTTGCTTCTCAATCGTGTTTTAGCATCCAGATCCAGATTGTTTGTGGATCTCGGGTCAAGTCAAAGGGTTAGGATCTAGATTGTTTTAGCATCAATTGTCAAACATCAAGCTCAGTATATTTTCATTTCAGATAGCTGAATACTATTTCAACACTAGTCCCCATTTCTTATTTTGTATAAGGTTCCATCTTTTCATCATGAAATAAATATAGGTCTACTTTATAATTAAGTTTAATACGATACCTATCATTCAGTTCATCATATCTAGCCTTCCGGTATCTCAAAGTAGTAACAACTAGCGACCAAGTCATTTCCCAAACAAAGTTGTGGTTGGCTACTTGGCTACTTGGCTACATGAGTCCTATACCAAAAATCTTACAGATCTCCGACTGGTATATTCCTCCTCCCCTCCATATCTTTCCTCGCCACTTCTTTCCAGGTTACTTAGGTTTACGCCTACCCCTTTTAGTTTATCCTGACTGAATTTCTCACCCTTTGTCATAGGATCACTAACTTCCCTAAGTTGTGCATGTCCAACCATCTCAAGCAATGCTCTCTCATCTTCTCTTCAAGCTACCCCAACTCTTCCACTAATAGCTTCCTTCCTAATCCTTATGAGTGGTACCACTCATCCACCTATCATCTCTGCTACCCCATCTTATGGATTTTCATTCTTTTTGGAGCCCAACAATTGGTGTTATACGATACAATCTGTTCAATGCCTAACCTATATAACTTCCCTTTTCTACTAGCTGGTATCTCAAAGTTGAAAATTTTAAAAATGAGAATAAGTAGAAGAAGAAAAGAACCACAAGCATATACCACATGCAAAGCAGCACAATGCATTAAGTTAGAACCTATCTATTAGACATTCAAGAATTTAAATTTTAATATAGTGTCTACAACTGTAGTATGCTAAACATTTTGACCATAATATAATCCTTTATGCAAGGCTCCTTCGTTGATTTTTTATGAATTTAAATTTAAAATGACCAATTCTACTATATAGCTTCATCTAGTAAACGAAGTATAAAAAATAAACATTCATGCCAGTCCGTATTAGTTGACTTGGTGATAATAAGAATAATAACATAAAAATACCATAGAAGAAGAATATCCAGACAATGTACTGAAAGATTCAGGGGAAAAAGTTCTAAGAAAACATGATAATGCTAACATAATAACCTTGTTTGCTGAACCACCAATTGTAGCTCCATAATCAGGATCAAAATCTGCATCATCGGGGTCATCTTCTGCAACCATTAAGACAACATATATTAAGTCCAAATGTCCAGCTCTCAGAATGTCTTTGTTAGCCAAACTCTACACAAAACTGACTAACATGGTGGCATTCTGAGAAGGAAAACAACAATGTCAAACAAATTACCATCTTTTTCATCCTCCTCTTCATATTCAGTATCCCCTTCATCGTCATCATCAGTATCATTTGAAGCTCTTGAGTTTCTAGACGTGTACTTATTAACAGCAATTGGCTTTGACTGGGACCTAGAATTGGAAACGACGGAATGGTTAAATCTCCTATATTGCACTGAGTCACTTTGCTCTTCCCCATCTTGCTCATAGTATTCATCTGACAACATCTCTTCCGCAGGCACATCGGGATGGCCCCTTTGACCCTTGCCTAAATTTTTGTGCTCTTCATCTTCTTCTGAATCTAGTCTAGCCTCTCCATCCGAGGAATTACCTTCAGAACCTTCAACATTTATATGGTCATGCGCGCTTTTAGAATCCCGTCCAGAACCAGACCCTGCACGAGGGACTATTGGTTGGCAGTCTTTCCAAAAACTAGTACCCCACTTTCCAGCTGCAGATGTTCTTCTCCCAGGAGGCTGCAAATTATTTTCTGTCAAGCCAATACCATCATTCGCAGCAGCCTCACTTTGCAACCTACCGGTGTCATCTTGCTCCCCTTCACTTACATACTGAGCATCTACGTTTATATCAAACTCCCTATCGTTTGAAGCCAAATCTACAACCTCATTCACGGGATTGTGAATTCTATCGTTGTTGTTTTGGACTTGACTTTTCTCTTCAAGGACACTGTTTGAAACTGTCTCACCGGAATAATTCCTAAAAAAAGCCATCCTCTCACATGGAGCTTGTATATAAATCCTATTTACTTCAATGTTATCACTACAATTCCGTGTTGCCCACAGAACACGCTCAAGGGATACCAGAATGTTTCTGCTATCTGCTAGGGTCCCTTCAGAAGTCTGGGTCGCAAACAGTAAAACCTGGTCATCAAAAACCCCAGTCCTATTGAGAAAGAAGGAGAAGAAAAGCACATTTCAAGCATCATGCACTACGAACTCTTACAACTAGTTATTTTATATAGTTGCAAAATCAATTTGATAATGATGCCATAGAAGGGTAACTTCATTTCCAGAGCTAGGTGTATGAGTCTAATTGAAAGAGCTAAAATTGGAATGCTTACAGTAATAGCATATATGCATGAGTGTAACACCAGAAATGACTAAATAAATCAGCTTTAACGTTAGACACAGCACAATTCAACCATACTCAACCTCCTTAACACTCCTAAGAACCAAAACCAATCACAAGCTCAAGCAAATTCGATCCTAAGCATCGCAAACCTCATCTCACCAGAAACCAACAGACTCATCAATCAACCAAAACAAGCTACAGATCGCTGGCTCCTGGCACGAATTAGACGAAATCGGACAGTAAAACCCAAAAAAACAATCAGTTCACAACCAAACAAGCAATCAATTCGAAGCCAGAAACCCTAAATCCACCATGACTAGCCGTGGAGCCGATAAATCAACGCCGGGGAAGGAGCCGATTACCGATACAACAGGCTCACCTGACGATTACCGAGACCGAGTTCGTCGAGTTAGGCCTATCAACACGCTGAGTAGAGAGCCGCCGATGCAACGCTCAGGTAGACAGAAGATGGACAGAGAGCCGCCGATGCAACACGATGAACTCGCCTCCACCAGCAACGTCGCTTTGCATGCGATGGGTTGAGCGACTCAGCTGAATAATGAAAGGGGGATGGATATGTGGAGCTAGGGTTATACGAATTAGGATTATCAGTGTAGGGTTAAAAAATGTGGATTAAAATACAAAAATACCCTCAAGTCCATGGTAAATGACAAAAATAAAAACAGAATAGGTATATATTACAAAAGTGCCATTAATGATACTGAAATAATCTAGGCCTTTTATTTTATCTAATCCTATGGTTCAGATTCAGTTACAAGTTACAGGTTAAGGACCTAGTTACAATTGATTATGATCCTATATATATATATATATATATATACGGGGGCTATCCATTGTAAATGAGTCTTATGTTGTAAATTGTAAATGAATATTAGCCATAAGATTAGACTAGATGGAAGGATGAGATT